>JAGGCT020001582.1:0-2500 GCA_017654935.2 Phymorhynchus buccinoides
AGAGAGAGAGAGAGAGAGAGAGAGAGAGAGAGAGAGAGAGAGAGAGAGAGAGAGAGAGGAGAGAGAGAGAGAGGAGAGAGAGAGAGAGAGAGAGAGAGAGAGAAAGAGAGATGAGAGGAGAGAGAGAGGGAGGAGAGAGAGAGAGAGAGAGGGAGAGACAGAGAGAGAGAGAGGAAAGAGAGAGAGAGAGAGAGAGAGAGAGAGAGAGAGAGAGAGAGAGAGAGAGAGAGAGAGAGAGAGAGAGAGAGAATATCACTATTGATAGCTATGTCACGGTCAAACAAGCATTTAAGTAGACATTAATTTAGTCTGATTATTTAACATCCTTCTTCCCACGGTAGTCTTTTTAGGTTGTATTGTTTGTTTGATAGCTAGGTCTTCACTCACTGTCCAGAACGGCTGTTCAATGTTTGATGACGTCATCAGCACGTCTATTTATGGAAACAGGGGAGAGCAATTTTGCTTGGAGACCCAGGAACTTGACGTTGATCGACAGAGCGTGAGAAAATATCACTCTACACACTTCTGGTGGGGGCACACACAAAACGCACAATATCCAAAGGCGCACGGCAAAATGCGCGCAATTTTACCGTCCAAAGGCGCACACTTCAACCGTTCAAAACTTGAGCTCATTCTGCTGAGCATTTGTATCATTGCCATTCTGCGTACCCAGGTATTCCTTGTTTTTCAGATAGGTTAGGGAATTAGGAATAGGGTTAAACATATTAACTTGTGGCGGTGCCATAGCCGATGAGGTTTAACCGAGGCTTGGTCACCGCTACAGCTATCTGTATTAATTTTAAAAAATCGGGACTTTACTGGTTTCGTACTGCCTCCGGGCATTGCCTCCAGTATTGTTCCCACCATATTTGTATTCACAAATGTCCCATATGTGTCTGATTCAGACCTAGAGGACGTAAAACTCCATTCTTTAAAAAACACACCCAAAAACAAAAAAAACCTCCATTCTTTGCGTTTGGTTAGGGATAGGTTTAGTCCTAGTCCACCCGTCTCAAAAACAACTGTGCGCTTTCGGATTGTAAATATCGTGCGCTTTTCTACCATAAATATGTGCGCCTTTTGACGGCTGTGCGCGTTTGGGAAAAAGCAATATTGTGCGCTTTTCGACTGTTGCCCTTCTGTTGTCCTTTGCCCGAGCTTAGTCCACAAAGGAGTATAAGTTTGTCGCGGTCTGATTGTCTGTTTTTTTGTCTGTGTGGGGGTGGTTTTTGTGTGTGTTTTTTGGTCGGTCTGTTTGAAGGGTTTCTCGCGAACCGCTGGACAGACCATTTTGTGTGGTGGGGGTGTAAGGAAGCAAACACTGGTGCATACATTATGCCACGGGGGTAGGGTGTCTCCCTGTATTACGGTTTAAGCCCCTTTCTGAGATTTACATCTTTATCGTTTAAACACTCGGGGACTTTCCTGGTATTGCTGTAGGGGAAGACGGGGTAAAACGCGCATGGGCGGGTAAGAAGCCCACCCAAATTATCTCATGAAATAAAGAAAATTTCAGTCAAAGTTGCCCATGAGACGAATGCTAGACATTAACGCTCGTCTCATGGGCGAAATGAGACAGACATTTGCTTCATTTCATGAGATAATTGGGGTGGGCTTCTTATCCGCCAATGCGCTTTTTAACCCGTCTTCCCTTACCTCCAGGATCGTCCCAACATCTGTATGTTAATGTCCTACGTGTGCCTGTTCCAGGCCGGAGGACGTTCATCGGGGTGTCGCCGAGAAGCAGATATTCCCTCCGGTTTTCTTCACCACATTGAATCTCGTGAGCCACTGCATGAAATCACTTCAGATTTTGTGTGGAGGTGTATCATCCAAAGGATGCAAAGTGGGGGGGCATAGGAGGGGGGGGGGGGGGGGGGGGGGAGGTGTGGGGGAGGAGATGGGGGGGGGTGGGGGGGGGGGGCATGGCGGGCATTGCGATACGCTTGCTTACAACTCATTATGCTTAGTCACATTTTTAGGCATGCCTCTCCCTGTCTGTCTCTCTGTCTTGGTCGGCCTCTCTCTCTCTCTCTCTCTCTCTCTCTCTCTCTCTCTCTCTCTCTCTCTCTCTCTCTCTCTCTCTCTCTCTCTCTCTCTCTCTCTCTCTCTCTCTGTCTCTCTCTCTCTCTCTCTCCTCTCTCTCTCTCTCTCTCTCCACACCCCTCTCCCCATCTCGCCCCCCCCCACTCTCCCGCCCCCCCCCCCCCCCCCCCCCCCCCCCCCCCTATCTGTCTGTCTGTGTGTTTCTCTCTTTTCCTCTGACTTTTAGACTATAAATGGAACATGCACAACACATGTATACACATAACGGCACGAACGCACGCACGCGCACACACACACAACACACGCACAAATGCATGCATGCTTATCATCAGCCGAACATGGGTTTATTAAAAACGTAGACCACTCAACGAAAGAGAAGCAAAGGGAAGCAATCCTCTTTTCTTCAATCCAATCACAAAATGGGACAGTTGTTTCCCTTGTATTACGCGAGCTA
>JAGGCT020001582.1:7500-27500 GCA_017654935.2 Phymorhynchus buccinoides
TGTCTCTATCTCTTTGTCTCTCTCTGTCTGTCTGCCTCTGTCTGTCTCTGTCTCTGTCTGTCTGTCTCTCTCTCTCTCTCTCTCTCTCTCTCTCTCTCTCTCTCTCTCTCTCTCTCTCTCTCTCTCTCTCTCTCTCTCTCTCTCTCTCTCACTCTCAATTTCCGCTCAACCAGTCTAGACATACAATCAGTATTCTTGTCCCCAAACCCAGAATTGATCTTTTTAAAACCAGTTTAACATACTCGGGTGGAACTCTATGGAACTCTTTGCCATCTAATTTAAAACAAATAGCTGGCATGAATTCTTTCAAAAAGGCATATCAAAATATTCTATTTCAAAATCTTAAAGATCAAATGTAATTTTGTTTTCTGTTTCTTCTTCCTCTTCTATGTTTTACTATTATTACTCATGTGTTATGTGTGTTGTGACATGCTTCAGTATACCCTCCCTTCCCCCTTATTCCCCCTCCTTACCCCCTCCCCCCTCACCTGTCATTACCCCAAGCGTTTCTTTCTTTTTTTTGTGTAACCCATTTGCCTTTTCACTTTTGCATGCGTTAGTTAACTTTGTTATTGAATGTTCTATTTGCCCCAGGGCTGGGTGGAAAAAAGCATTGTATTGCTTATCTCATGTTTCCCTGGTTAAATAAAATTTCGTTTTCGTTTTCGTTTTTCTCTCTCTCTCTCAATGTGCATGCTAATGATAATTTTGAATGATTTATTTTTTCACCCCTTGTCTCCCCTCCCAAATATTGTATTGTGGCCCAAGGCCAATGTACAATTAAACTTTCCGAGTTCCGAGTTCCGAGTTCTCTCTCTCTCTCTCTCTCTCTCTCTCTCTCTCTCTCTCTCTCTCTCTCTCTCTCTCTCTCTCTCTCGTTTTCTCTCGCTCCCTCCCTCCCTCTGTCAATGAGGGTTTTCGCCTTTCGTATCAGTTTCTCATGCATAGACCTCTGTACAGGGAGTATGTATGTATGCTTCGGCCGTTTCAGACCATGCTAGCCAGATAGCAGAGGGGACATCGACTATTCCGGAAGGCTGGGCTAAACTTTGTTTAAAAGGATTTGAGGACATATGGCGTTAGGGAAGGTCTGGAAAGACCAACCAATCCCTTTGGGTACAGCACTGGAGCCAGTACAAATGCCCCATACGTTGAAAGTCACAGTCTTACACAAAAGACAAAGCTGTGCCGTGGTATTCCAAGACTGTTGGTAATCCTCTGTTGTATAGCTCGCACTTATTATTGGCCCCTATCACATGCTAATGTCAATCAGTGGTAAAAGCCACGTGACTAAATGGGCCAGTATACAGAATGACAGAGGACTAAAAATAGCCCAGATAACAATAGTACCAACAAATCTAGACGGCTTATTTTGTCTTTGAGAGCATACATGATATGATTCTCCCCTCAAACAGCCGTTTGCAAGTTATTGAAAATTACAATATGGCCAAAATTGGCCATTTTCGTCCCCACTCTTGCAGCCGTTTTCGAGTATTCCAGATTAAAATGTGGCAACATTTTGCCATTTGTTGGCCATATTTCGGCCAACATTTGGCCAATCGATTTAATACTGGAAACGTAGCATCAGAATATTGTCCTTCCATGTTCCGGTACATTTCAGCCAAATAGGATGGAAAATGTAAAAAAAATCCACAAATGGAAATAAGTGAAAGTGACACAACCCAATTTATATAAATTTGAATAACTTCCTAACTATTTTACATATCATCACCAAACACCTTTTCGACCTGAGCCAACATAAGGGCCACAATATCCAGTAGTTAGTTTTGTCGTTTAATATTGCAAATGTGGCCTTCATGCCCCGCAACTTTCCCGAACATACTCTAACGGGTAGAATCCTAACTACCTAACAATTAGAATCCTAATAAGCAAACCTGCCGCCCACAGCGAAGCCCCGGGGGTAGCAGGTGGGGTATCCACAGAGATCCTCGTCCTCCCCAGCGTAGCACTCGGTGATCAGGTCACACAGGGTGAGGTGGTCCTGGAACTCTGTCCACCATGGCACAGAGCAGTTCCAGAGCTCCTGGGAAACCAGTTGCGGAACGGCAGATTTCTGTGCCGAAATGAGAATTGTTTTCCTTTCTTTATCGCGTTGTATGAAAAGGTATACGCCAGTCTGCTGTTTTCGATTATTAATTGCCAGATAGCAGAAAGGTAAACCGCTGCTCTTGTGGACGACTAGACGGCTAGGATTTGTTCTAAAGTGAGAAAAGTACCGATAGGCGAATGCAATGTAGGTCCTATGCAAGCCTAATGATTGATCAAATTCGATGAAGAAGACAAAACAAATCAATGCTGTGAATGTTAAAAAAACTGAAATAAATGAATAACCAGAACATTGCTACAACACATATTTCCAATGGTAACAGAAAATCACCTTGTGAAAAAAAAAAAAATAATAATAATTAATTAGTAGCTCAAAGAAAAAAAGAAAGAAAAGAAAATCACCTTGTGAAAGGAAAAGTAGAGTAAATCGATGGTTATGATGCTGCTATTCGCGTTTTGTCTGTATGGGAATTCTGTGAGTGGGGGTGCAAAGAACACGATCACAATGGCTCCCTCTTTCCCAAGGACAGGCTGGTAGCGTGGTTGGTTGGAAGTCTCATTGACAGGTCTGCCTGTTAGTCCATGAGGTTAAAAGTGAATGATCAGAAACTGGTACTAATCGAAACACCAGTACAAAAGAATATCGTTTTAATCGCTACCAAAAATATTCAAACAAATGAATGGACAATCCCGAGGCATATGGCGCAATGGGCGCTTCAATCGGGGGTGGACCTGTCTCAACACTAGGACGTTGGCTTAGTCACCTAGGACAGGGCTGGCGAACGCCACTACACCCCCGCCCCCCTCACCCCACCCCACCCACACAACACGTGGTTTTTTTTAATCTTTATTTTAAAAAAAACATACACAATTGTCTTCACTTTGTTTGAATCTTTTCTTCTTTACCTTCCCGCCTTCCATACATTCTGCTACTCGTTATAGTCTTTTTTTTTCATTATGCAAATTCTTCAGCGTCTTGAATGTAATGCTAGTTTATAATAATAATAACATGATGAACATGCTGGTCTGTTGCCAGGAAACATCCTTTTCTTCAAACGCTACTGTAAATAAAGTATTATGCTTTGCACAGTTATTTTGTAGTCCAACCCTACCCACTCCTGGTACCAAACATAACAACAAAAAAGAAAACAAATTTTAAAAAGATTTACCCCCCCCCCCCCCCCCCACACCACACACCGCCACACACACACACACGTCAAGTGTCACATTCTCTCTTATGCTAGGAAGGCGTAAGATGTCTTACCAGCTATAAGAGGGACAACACGTGAAAACTGTGATTTTGACGGTGACATGGTGGCTCTTTAAGAGCATACTTATTTACCTGTAATCCTTAAAAGCAGCTTTTCCACGGAGACCCGTCGACCAGAGTACACAGATAGTTCAGAAATTCTCAGATACGGTGGAGCTAGGAAACTCAACATTATCACATGCCCACGAGGAAAGACGACCATGCTCATCCCGCCATATATCGTTCCTTCAGAACCGAGCCTTAATTCACCAAATCGGCTCTGTATATAACCTGCACGTAGTCTTTTTCATTTAACTTTTTTTCTTTGACTGCCATATAACGTATCACGTACTGACTTGATGACATCACTGATGACGTTATCATATGAAGAGGAATAACTCTATTATTCTAGTTTTTGCTCTAACACAGTCAAGAGAGTTATATCCCTATCAGTTGCCTCTTGCATGGCATGATTTGTACAACGACGTTTTTCTCTGGCAGTAAAGGGGTTAAATACATGTTGAGACTACATTCAAGAAAGACAAAAATGCAACTCTTAAAATGTAAAAAAAAGAAGCCTGACAAAAAGGTGAGATAAACAGCAAGCATTTGCAGCTAAAGATCATACATTTACAAGAGAGAGAGAGAGAGAGAGAGAGAGAGAGAGAGAGAGAGAGAGAGAGAGAGAGAGAGAGAGAGAGAGAGAGAGTCGGAAGTCGGAATTTTAATGAAAAAAATGCCTACAGCCCCTTTCATGGGGGAACGAACATATATATATATATACATACAACCATTATTAAATACAAAAACATACCCATGAAAGGCCAACATAGAATTAATCACTGAAACATGCGTCATAAAGGAGCACAGTTTTCCTGACATAATTGACACAAGAACATACTTACGGAAATGCAATAGATAATCAGACATACTGACAAAAGACACATGATTCTCAAAAAGACAAAGCAATAAACCATAGACCAATAATAGTCATAGCGTTAAGCATTAATATCATGAACGAAAGATTCTCTTAATTTGAAACAAGCATTAAGAAACCTCGCCAAATGGACTATTTCTCTTTGAGTTCCACTTTTTAAAATACTAATCATTTTCAACTCTAAGTTATCATTCTCATTTGCATGCACATTGAACTTGTCTCTGATCTGGTTATGCAAAGGGCATATAAATATAAAATGGATTTCGTCTTCTTGGGTGCTTAAACATACTGGACATGCAGTGTTTGCTGGAGTAGGTGTAAAGCGATGTCTGTGAAGGTTTAAAGGAGAAACACCCATTCTAAATTGTGCTAAAATGTTTCTGTATCCATCTACATACAGCACACTAAAGTACTTTTCCCTCGAGAATGCGTGTTTTAAGCTACTGTACTTAACCAGTCTAGGACTATTGTCTAAATGGGTTCGCCACTGATAGCAGAAGTTACTAAACAATCTTTCTTTTAATTCTTTTATAAAACTTACTTCATCGCCGCAACCAAAAACCCATGCATCTTGAAAACCATTTTCGTACAATATTTTTCTAATATTTGTAGCCCAGGTTATATTACCTTTTTCATGCAAGGATTGCAGCAAGTTGTACGCTTTCTTTGAAAATCTGTTTTTTGGTTGTTTTAAAATCCTAAACGTTAAACCAGTACCTGACACACCGAGTAACTGAAGTTATCCAAAGGGGAAAGCAGCCAAGTTCGCCATAAATAACGTCATTCGCAGTCTTACTTCTTACATGAAGGAATCTCTTACACGCATATAAACGAACTTGTTCAAGCTGTTGGTATGGCTTATAACCCCAGATCTCTGCTCCGTACATGGGTAAAGGAACAACCTGACCATCGAACAATTTAAAGAAAACATCAGGCGAGTTACACCCTACTCTTTTCAAGGTACCCAGGATTTCATTCGTGCATCTTTTACCTTTAAGTTTTATCTCATCCATAGCATTTGTAAAACTATGTCTTGTGGAAAATACAAGATCTAAATATTTATACGCATTGACTACTTCTACTTGATTACCATTTAAAGACCATCTTTCAGTAGAACGAAGGAAACCACCTTTTCTGAAAACTATTACTTTAGACTTATCTAAATTTACTGTTAATTTTAATCTTTCTGTTTCTGTCTGGAGAATGCTTAGCTGATGTTGGAGCCCTATCACAGTAGAAGGCAATAGAGTAAGGTCATCCGCAAAGAGTAAGTGGAATAGTTCAATTTCTTCTGATGTGAGTGTAACCCCATGTTTGCCTTTTACGATGATTTCATTCGCAAGTTCATTAATTAGTAAAGAGAAAAGTATTAGGCTTATTACACAGCCCTGCTTCAGACCCTGTAAACATTATAAAAAAAAACACCGTGATTTACCAGCATTATTATGACATAATGCACATGCTTTCACAGAAGAATACATAGATTTGATCATTTTGAACATCTTCCCACCCACACCTGCTCTAAGTAACACAGACCACACAATATTTCAGTTAACAGTATCATATGCCTTTTTAAAATCTATAAAAGCGATTTATAGTTTATATTTTTTAATATGTACTTTTCAATAATGGCGTTTAAGGTGAATATATGGTTTATTGTAGAGCGACCTTTTCTAAACCCTGCTTGTGCTTCACATATAATATCATTTCCTTCTGCCCATTGATTAAGTCTATTGTTAAGAATATGCATAAATGTTTTGCTAAGAATGCTCAATAGTAATATGCCCCTATAGTTATCTGCATTGTTAGTATCACCTTTCTTGTGCAAGGGAACAATCGCCGACTCTCTCCATGCAGATGGAAAGTGTCCTTTCAAGAAAATAGCAGAGAGAGAGAGAGAGAGAGAGAGAGAGAGAGAGAGAGAGAGAGAGAGAGAGAGAGAGAGAGAGAGAGAGAGAGAGAGAGAGAGAGAGAGAGAGAGAGAGAGAGAGAGAGAGAGAGAGAGAGAGAGAGAGAGAGAGAGAGAGAGAGAGAGAAGCACGCGGGATTAACAAAATGAAAACTGTATCCGTAGCATATACATTAAAAATAAGCGAGGTGGTAAATAATTTTACTTAAATTAAACAACGCCATAGCACTGATCTTCCTAATTGTGTTTTGTTTATAGTATGAACCTTTTGTTTCGGAAATGGGAGAAACCAGGGTCTTGTAGCTGCTGACTGGCATTAGAAATACAACAAAATCAATGACAAAGTTGCTGGCGGGGTTGCCGACATGAAGTCCAATTCGAAGTTTGTTAGTGTAGCTGATGTAGACATCCTGTGGGTTACAGTGACTCGTACACCACTTGCGTTGTAAATTATCACCTCTGTGTCCTGGGTCTGATGAAACAGGCTCATGCACAGTGACATAGTTTTCGAAAGTTCCCATAGAATTTTCGCCAATTTCCACAACAACTTTGAAATTAGTATTCTCGTACAAGCTTACGAAATCAAGCCAACACGTTGTAGACTTTTTCAAGGTATGTGCAAAATTGAAATCAAACTCAAATGTACCAGTCACCTTGATATCACCATACACTTCGCCGTTTTGAAAACACTGTTCGATTTTTTCATCATCGAGTAATTCATTCCAGTATATTAAAGTGGAATCTGACGACGACAGGTGAAGAAACACGAAGAGTAAATAAAAGCTTTTTTCCCTCATCTTTTTTAAAGAATCAAGGACTGGTACAGAAAATATATTAATGAAATATTCTCCTGTCAGACACTTGGCACTGGTGTTCAGCTCCGTTTCTGGAGACGCTCTGTAGAATTAACCTACGAAAACATATGATCATGTGAAAATAATAATAATAATAATAATAATAATAATAATAATAATACATTATACCAAAAAAAAATTATAGTTATGCTTATGTGTGTGTGTGTGTGTGTGTGTAACACCTAAGCGTTTGTACTTGTAGACATTTGCCTGTCAGTAGCCCCCCTCCCTGGGGATTTTTTAAGAGTATTTTTCTTAAACAGTATTCATTTTGAAATTATACTGTTAATGTTACCCCGCTGTTATCGGGTTATTTCAGGAGATACACGTGTTACAATATGGTACCACTAGCGACGGTGCCGGTTTAGGGGGTAGGGTTTCTTGAAGTCCCTTATGTACGTTTGTTCTCAAGTAAACATCACCATTTTGGTACCACGCTAAAGGGTATTGAGTAAGCTATCTTATCATGTACGTTTTGGAGCTTTATTGCTAATACATATCATATTAAACCCAAATAAAACAAACATGAAGCGTGAAAATGCAGTTATGTGAAAGCCGTCCATATTTGTTTGATGTCTCTGACTATGGTGTCTATTGTAAGCATATTGCTGCTGATTGAACACCATCTTCAGGAACAGCAACAGACAAGCTACCAAGATTATGTAGTTGTTACTCTTATCAGGATCTAGGACTGGATCTCCACATATAAAGTCCATCAGCTCGCTCGGCACAATGTCGCCTTCCGTCTGTCATACTTGAAGCTCGTCAGATGTATCTTTTTACCATCATTTCCAAACAGACTAGGAAAATCAGGATTCTGCAAAAATAATTTATTCTAAATAAGAATTTTGAAGTTCATTGTCTTTGTATTGTCTTCGTCCAACAAAGAATAAACTGCAAAGCTGCCTGTCTCTGCTATCAGATCATATCGGGAACTGCACCGCAATACCTCTCTGAGCTTCTTGAAATTTACGTTCCATCTCGATCTCTCCGCTCAGCAAATGACAATAGGATCTTTCGAATACAAAAATTTAAACGTGATAGGCACGGTGGTAGAGCTTTTACATCATCAGCAGTCAAACTCTCGAATTCATTGCCTTCTGCTGTCAGACATAGTCAATCTTTAGTATCCTTCAAAACAAACCTGAAAACTCATCTGTTCTGGCAGTCTTTCCAATAACACCCCCATCTCCATGTGCACGTGTGCGTGTGTGTGTGTGTGTGTGTGTGTGTGTGTGTGTGTGTGTATGTATGTGCACGCGCGTATGCGTGTGTTTGTGTGCATGCGTGCGTACGTGTGTGATTGTGCAATGTGTGTGTGTGTGTGTGTGTGTGTGTGTGTGTGTGTGTGTGTGTGTGTGTGTGTGTGTGTGTGTGTGTGTGTGTGTGTGTGTGTGTGTGTGTGTGTGTGTGTATGTGTGCGTGTGTGTGTGTGTGTGTGCGTGCGATGCATGTCCGTATATTTGTATGTATATAATTTGTGAGCGTGTGCGCGAATGTGAGTGTGCATGCGCCCACGGCCGCGCTTCCAAGCAGGTGTGTGTGTGAGTGTGTTTTGTGGTGTGTGTGTGTGAGTGTGTTATGTGTGGGTATATCTCCTTGCATGTGTATGAGTGTATGCATGCGCAGGAGAGACTGTGTTCGGCTAGAGGGGGGGGGGGGGGAGGAGTGTCTTTGAGCATGCGTCTGTGAGTGTGAGTACACGTGCGTGTTTTGTGTATGTGAGTGCGTGTGTGTGTGTGTGTGTGTGTGTGTGTGTGTGTGTGTGTGTGTGTGTGTGTGTGTGTGTGTGTGTGTGTGCGTGTGCGTGTGCGTGTGTGCGTGCGTGTGTGTGTGCGCGTGCGTGCGTGTGTGCGTGCGAGTGCGCGTGTTTGTACAAGTGTGTGTTTGGTTAAGTTTGGTTAAGTTTGTGTGCGTTTCAGTGAGAATGTTTCTGTGCGTTTGATGAAAATAATATGTGTGTGTATATCTGTGTGCAAGAACGCGTTCACTCTCGTGCGTGCACGTACGTGCATGTGTTTCTGGTTTGCGTGTGTGTCTGCTGTGCGTGTGTGTGCGTGTGTGAGTGTTTCAATGTTGATTGTAAAGCGCTTGTGCTCGATAAAAAGCGATATATAAATATCGTTTATTATTATTATGTATGAAACGTGAGGGAAGCTCAGCAATAGAGAGGCAGCCTGACCGAGGCCTTCCTGAGTTCTTCATAGAGGCCACTGTTTAATGGCATCATTATAACTATGGTCTTGTTTCGTTCCTTAGTGCACCAGTTTTACTTTTTGTTTTGGCAGATGAAAAATTTACATCATATTAATCAGTTCTGTGCATTTTTACTTGCATTGATATGCTCAGAAAAGGTCGTTTGGTGTGGATATCATTGCCTAGAAGACTCCATGATTGATGCCTCTGACTCTGTACAACAAGAGGATAGTCACTGCGCTTGTGAATCGAGTGTGTGTTGGATTGATAACATTAGTGCAGACTGATGAAGCCTGGGGTGTTTTTTTTAACAAAGGAAGTGCTTAGGTGTGTATCAGAAGTAACTATCAACCCATCTTCACTGACGACAGACATAACACACACTTCCTTGTGAAGTAGAACGTCTCACATTTATACTGTTCGCCCTCAGTCAATTAAAGGGAATCAAATTTGCTTCTTCTACTAATTTATGGAAACTAAGGAAAAAGTTCTTAGATTTTGGAGATTTTCTTGACGGCCATTTCAGCAGGATTGGCTGTTGTACCTGGCCTGGTCTGTTCAAAGGCTGTGATAGAATTGATGAAACACGATTGTGTCTGTAATAAAGTCTGCCCTTATCAACTTGGAAAAGTGGGATAACTCTTTCTTTGCTAGTTTGCTCAGATTTCCAGGCTGCCTAATTAAAGACTGGCGTAATTAAAGCAATCACATCTAAGGCTCAAGCTCTCAAGCTGTGGCTGTTCAAAGCCCACTGGCTTTTCAAGTGTTCAAGAGCCTGGCTTTCACATTGGCAACAGTATTTGTGTTATCAAGGACATTTTCATGTTATCGCAAAAAAAACATTCCTCTAAAATGCCGTTTGACTGGTTTTGTTTATAAAACTGTATCTGTAGTTTCATGTAAGGTGGGGGTGAGGGGTGGTGTTGGGTGGTGGGGGGTGGCCGTTCTTTGCAGAGCAGAATCTGGTTGATTTGAGCATGTGAGCAATTTTGATGAAGAAAGTCTGATAAAACTGAGTGTGTACGGTGCTCAGCTCAAGCCGACCTTTCATGACTTCAAGGGGTTTCTTTGCCTGAAGAGACACAAATCCATTAATCCACCCCCAGGGTGGGTGATTGGCGGGTTATTGTCAGGCCAAGTTGAACAGGTTCCATAATTCTCATTAATTTTAAGATGATCAGGTATCATTGCAGGTTCTCACTCTTTATCTGTCAGACTCATCTCTATGCCAGTGCGGAGACCCCATCCCATCTTCCCCAGGACTTCCCTCTATATGGGGTGATGTGGCAACAGACAGGACCTGGAGGGTCGGGCCTCAGAACCAAACTATGTGGAATGGCGGGTGACCTTTTTACTTTTTTGTTTGTTTTGCTGTCCCATCTTCTGGGCCGTACAGTGGCGTTGCTCCCACGCCGCTCGTTCCGAATCCCAATTCGCAGCTACACCCCGGTTTGTTCAAGTCGCAGAATCCGAGACCAGCTGTCCAAGGGGAGCAAGGCCGTCAGGAGGCAACCAACCGAGGAGACACTGTACTACTGCTGCTGAGTCACTTCGGTGGAGTTCAATGGAGCATGTTCAGGACACCACATACTAAGCCCCCTACTGACGACACTATTCTCTTAGTCGCGGAGCCAGCGTGAGTGAGGTCCTCCTCCGAGGGCGCCACCACGACCGTCCACCGACAGCTCCCCAGAACACACTGATCCCCATGACTTTGACCCGAACGCACCAAGGCATAGACTGGATTGGAAACCGAAACTGAGGTCACCATGTGATCAGGGCATGCAAAACCACAGAATTTGAGACATTTTTTTAAATTTTATGATTGATGGAAAATGAGGCCGATGATAACGATGATGGTGATGCTATGGAGTTCCGTATCGGTCTGAGACTGCATGGCAGGGCTGTATTCTACGCTTCCTTTCATAATGATATCCCGGCGTTAACCAGGCCCGAGAACTACAGACACCTGCAGTGTTGGTCTTGAAATTAGAGCAACACTCTCTGATTCGCATCCGTTAAGCGGATGAAGCTCGCCTGTGTGGTTTCAGTCTTCCCATTGAGCCCATAGCCACTCACTCTGGGTAGGAGTCGGTCCAGGACCGAAAACATCCCTCGCCTCTGACGGGATTCGAACCCAAGACCTCCCAGCCAGTAGTCCGCGACGCTAACCACACCACGGCGGCTGGTGGGTGACCTGTGTACAGTCTCCTAGTCCTTCATCAAGTGACATACCCTTTACAAAGGCTTGTAGAGTCTCCCTGATGAAGACACGGTGACTCACACCCTACAACATTTCAAACAGGAGAACAGTCAGAGCACAGCTGGTGATCGATCATTACTTCGTTCAGATGTCAGTAACCCTCTCCGAAGTGGATTCTCTACGATAGGACTTTATCAATCTTAATAGAGTTTTCTTGAATGATCTACTGATTTTGTGTTTTGTTGTGACATAAAACGTTACTTAAATCAACAGTGGTAATGCATAATGACGTATAATGAGGAATCTGAGTTTGCAATAAAACGATATTTAGTCGTCACTTAATACGTCATTAAGTCATATTTAGTCTTCCTAAGGATTGTTAAGAAACGTAGATTGTGTGTAGTTCTTTGTGTGTCATTGTTCCTATTGCTGGATACTTCTATGTAATGGGTGCACAAAATCCTCTTCAGGAGACTAATGGTATTCCAATGATACACCAGATGAACTTCAGTGTGTGCTAGATATACCATTATTCCTGTAGGCCTACACATGGATCCATCAACATACTAGAAGCACAGAATTTACTACTCAAACGAATTCAAGGGCCAGTCTCATATTTATTTGGCATGCTTTTTTAAGGTAGATTTTGTGTACACAATTCACACATTTCCCTCCAAACTTCATGTGAAACTGTTAGATGATATCCACAGCAACATGTTTTGTCAAGTAATCAGGTGTTTCCTAACATGCTACATAATCCGAAAAAGAAACACACACACACACACAAATTAAAAACCCAGATTTAGTGTGGGAGCGCCTGGCTGATAAATCAGAATCATGCGTGGTGAAAACATGTTCACCACGTGAACATATTTCAAACCATAGGGTATTAACGGCCGCGTTATGAGGACTTTCTTCACCATGCCTGCTAGAGAGTAACAGAGGCTGGGATAAGGATGGCAGTAGCTTGGGTACAGGAAGGTGTGGCTCTGTGAAAAATTGCCAGGAGACTCGGAATAATCCATTCAGTCATCAACAGGCAGAGAGACCGCACCCACAACGTCAGAAGGGTGAGGCAATTACAACGGCCTGGGCGACCAAGAATGGCCACTAAACAGTAGGTCTGCTATGTGATCCGGACGTGCCTGGGAAACAGATTTCTTCAAAGAATGCTCAGAATATCCAGTAATGTCAGCGTCAGCTAGCATACGATTCAGAGCCGTCTGCAGGAAGGCAACACGTGATTCATGCGACCAGGCAAGGCAATCATAATGTCGGTCACACGCCATAAATTGGACAGACTTGTATATAAAATGTATCTGTGCAGATGTTCTAAAAAGGGGGCATGTACATTGCATTGAACATTATTATCGTATAAGATTCAATAATCTTACTGAAATTGTCCTTGGTGGATAGACAAATGAATCAACTAATGTATTATTGATTGATGCGTGCTGTTTATTTTGCAATACAACTGCAGTAAAGAGTAGCCCTTGAATGCTATTGAGCAGTACTGATATCACTAAGTAATTCAGTACTTTGGACCATTCGTCCATCTGATAAACACCATTCAACTGTGTAATTCATGGGGCAAGGTCAGAATATTGAATGGTTGTGCACGTGACTAGTTGTGTCTAGTACAAGCTCGCAGCTGGCTGAAAAGTCATGTATGTAAGATACAAATCAATCACAAATCAATTACCGAAATAACCATATTTAATTACTTTCAACGAAATTGTTCACAGGCTTACAATGAGACAAAGTAAACAAGACAAACGCTTATGTACCTATCTGCAAATATGAGAAAGAAGGCCCAGCCGAGTGGGACCAAAACTATTATAATAACATCTCAGTATTACATTAACTCCTTGTACAAATATCTCATTATTATCATTTACATTTCATTAATGCGCTTACCTCAGTGTAAAATGAGCGTGAGATTTTGTGGAAGAACACACTATGGAATATCATTAAAATAATATTATTATAATTGTCACATTTTTACCGTGCATTCCATGCTCGCACGAAATGTAGATTCAGTGGAAAGACGACTAGAGCTATATAGGACAGTTTATTAGTCATGATTTTCATAAAGCAAAACATGTCAGCAAGCAAGCACGCATGCACCCACACCACTAAGCCGCACACGCGCACGCGCGAGTCCGCGCGCACGACACATGCACAAAATCCACAACATTCTACAGCTCAGGCAGCAAAGCACAATTTCAAGTCAATGGAAAAGGATAGGGGCTCATCAATTGCACAGATTGAAAAGGTGGGTTTTAACGGCTCGTTTGAAAGATTCAGAAAGAATTAGAATGCCATATTGGAACTGGGAGAGAATTCCAGATGGTTGGAACACATAAACAAAAAGATTGGTGGCCAAAATGCTTAGTCTTCACTAGGGGAACTCGAAGAATCCTGTTTTCTGAAGAAGATCGAAGAGTTCGAGAGGGTGTGTAGCAAGGGAGAATGTCAGTGATGTAAGGAGAGCAGCCTGAGAAATATGCAAAGCACAGGGAAGAAAGCTTGTAGTCTATCCGAGCTTGAACGGGAAGCCAATGGAGTTTAAAGAGAAGAGGACCTGCAAGGTCGCGCCTTTTGGCCTTTAACACTAGTCTAGCAGCGAAGTTCTGGATACGTTGGACTTTAGACAAAAGATGAGAAGGGCAGCCAGAAGGTAGAGCGTTGCAGTAGTGAAGATTTGACAGAACCAGAGAACAAACTAAGGTGTTGGTTGCTTTTGCAGAGCGATAGCGACGAATAGAACTGATTCTTCGAATGTCCATGTAAGCTAATTGACAGAGCTTTGACACGTGAGCATTGAAAGACATATCGTCTGATATCAGGACTCCAAGATTTATAACAGACTGAGAGAAAAGCATATCCACTGCTCCGACTTGTATCATAGAAGGCTGTGGAGAAGTAAAAGTTGTTCTCTTAGAATGTGTAAGGAGCGCTTCAGTCTTGTCGTCATTGAGCTTGTGTTTGCTGTCTAACATCTATGTTTTTACATCATTGATACAAAACGGCATGTTTTGAATGGTGGTATGGATCTGACTTGGTCAAGAGGAGTCACACATCTGAGTGTTGTCGGCGTAAGACTGACTGTTGACAGAGTGAGATGTAATAATTTGTGAGAGCTGCTTTGTGTACATTATAAAAAGAATGGGCCCAAAGACAGAGCTCTGTTGGACACCATGTAGAAGAGCTGCAGGCTTTGACCGTAGTTCACCGATCATCACAGTTTGGGTTCTGTCTGAGAGATAGGATTTCAGCCAAGAGAGGGCAGTGCCAGAGATTCCGTACAATGTTTGCAGTCTGTCAAGGAGTGTGTTATGATCGATGGTGTCAAAAGCTGCGGACAGATCCAACAACACCAACACCGAGACATCACCGTTATCAAGAATGAGTTGGACCTGTACTTATTGCGGCACTGAATGCGCTGGAACTGCAGGTGGTGTCCACGCCTTTGTCGAGATGGAAGCGGCACCAACTTGGCTTGCAGATTAGGGCAGTGTACAGCGTCGGTGCAGATCGTGTGCAGCATGCTGTCTGCTCTCCAGCGATTCCAAGCCCAGGTTCTCGAGCATAGTGCTCACACTTGATGTAGGCCTATACTGGTTGAGCACAAATCGTGCTGCCCTGCGCTGGACCTTCTCCAGATTGCCATTGTTCTCCTCTGTATACGGATCCTAGATGGTGCATGCATACTCAAGCAAGGGACGCACACGGAGCAGTCACAACTGCAAGACAAGTAATTTTACGCTTCTGGAAAGGACCATCCCAGGGTACGGGTGTCCGAGCACAGGTGCCCGGGTTCTTTTTCCTTCATGTTTCTATCGTCATCATTCCCCCTACTACCACTTCGACGCTACAACAATGGCTTCGACTGGAGACCCTCCCTTTCACTATCGTCGCCCTTAAGCAGAGAAAGAGCAACTTTAGAGATGATAAACAACCGGAAGACTCAAGCCTGAGACAAGGAAAGCACTGAAAAAGGAAGAAGAGGAGCAATAGCAGCAAGGAGGAAGAGAAGTATCGCTGCAATGAGTGCTAGCCTTATTAAGGAAGAGTCAGGAGAGCTTATGAGAGGAGAGGAGGAGGCTGCAGCAGTTCGTGTTGGAGTTGGGGACGTGCCTACCATCGCCCGTGGTTCCGGGAACCTTGTTCCTGCTGGGCAACACCTGTCCTCGAACGCAACAAGCGAGATGCGCCGATTCCAATGATCTGGGTGATCCTGGTGACTCTGGTGTTCGGTGCCTGTCTAGCCTGGACTTGGGTCAGAGCAGAGTCTGAGGTGCCGTTTTCTTCAACTCGAAATCTGACGGGTCGAGTGTGGACGGCCTGGTCATTCTTCAGGTCGGTGGGTCAGCCAAGCCAGGACTCTTAACATGTGACAGGGAATCTGCGGGGGCTCATGGACCCTGTGAACTAGCGGTAATCTACAAACAGGTTTTCTGGGGTGAGTGCATGTGGGGGTGCGGGAGGTGCATGGTTCAGAGAGGACTAAAGAGGCGATAGTAGGTTTATATATAGACCTTTTGTAGATAATTTACTTTCCTGTTATTTATATTGTGAATTAATTTTGATCTATCATAACATTTCTCATTGAGTCCCTTTACCCTTCCCTTCATCTTCGATCGGGTTAAGCCCTTTAGGATCGTTGGCTTAAGTGCGGTTAATGAAGGGGGTATACGTTTGGGAGCTTTTGTGGTCCATCGTCGTCTCTTCTGTGTAAAGTAATTTGGCCCGCTCTTGTCCCTACGCCATTCATCACATTTTCTAGGTATGGTATGTATATGTTTGTGTTACGAGTGTTGAATAAATGTTCTGTAACTGTATCTCTCAGCCTGGGCTCGTGTGCGGTTGAGAGTGCTCGTGTGGTCCCATGCGCATCTAACAGAACCGTCACCTCTTGGGATTGATTCCTTGAGATCGACCCGGTGAGCGTGACACCCTGTCATTTTCTATGAGTTGATCATTGTTTTCTGTCCATCGTCTGTAGTGTCAGAAGAGAAAACGTGTAAGCAAGCCTTCTCATTTTCAGCATCTTGCTGAGCTGATTGGAAGAAATCCAATTTTTTTGGACACAACATTCACCATGCTGTTCCCATTCCATCGACCATCGACCAGACCAGTTCCGACATAGCGGCATGGTTAGACGCACCCTGCACCTTGTTTGTTACTCAACGTTTTGCTTTGGTGTGCAGTAATCTTATGAGCATTTCATTGGGAAAAAACCTAAACAATTACTGAGATTCCTGCTTAGAGCTCAGACCCACTAAATGTCCATAGTCCACCTTCATCCTTCATCCTCACTGTCTTCTGCTCATCCACTGGGGATGGAGGATTGCGAAGGGGGGTGGGGTGGGGGTAGGGTATCTAAGAAGGTGTAACAATTTCACGGACAGTACAATACTGTAAGGAAGCATGACAACGTTATATGACCTTATAACAACAACAAAAACCAAAAAACCAAAAAATAGTTTTAGCGGCGTGTTTTGGGGCGTGTTTTGACAAAAACTATAGACTATCTGGGAAAGTGAGAGAACTACTTTTATATCTTAGTTACATGAACAGTTTCTCCTCTTATAGACGTTATCAAAAATTGAAGTGAAAAAGAATTATAACCTTATTTTGCCACTTGATATTGCTGTTTAAAAAATACAATTTTCTGGGAATTATTAGTTACTCAATAAAAAAAATTAAACATCAATTCAAATGTATTATTTGCGCAAAATATCCCAACTGTGCCCATCACAGTTCCAAGTGTGGGGCGTCCCATATATGGGAAGCTTTTTTGTTCTTTTTCCCTGCCTTTACTGTTTTGGGGTCTTTTTGGTTTTTGTGCTTTTCTTTTCTTTTTATTTCTCTTCTTTTTTTCTTTTCTTTTTTGTATTCTTTTTCTTTAATCTTTTCTTTTTTTCTTCTTATTTTCTCTCTATTTTTTCTTTTCTTTTCGTTTTATTTTTTTTAAAGGCGGTTATGGTGTTTTTTTTATATGTGTTCATAGTTAACTCCGACACTGGAAACAGTTAAAGACAAATCTGCCAACGTGGTCTTGGAGTGAAATCTTTATGAAGTAAATCACTCGGTTTTAAAGTTGACCACGTTGGAAAGATTCTAGATATATATTTCATGAAATGGCATCTTATATCATTATAGAAAACACAATTATCTAATACATGTTGTGTACTGGTCCCCAATTTACTTAGTGCATATCTAGGTATCTACATAGAGTGTATGTATGCATGGTGTGTGTGTGTGTGTGTGTGTGTGTGTGTGTGTGTGTGCGTGTGCGTGTGTGTGTGTGCGTGCATGTGCGTGCGTGCGTGCGTGCATGCGTGTGTGTGTGTGTGTGCGCGCGTACGTGAGTGTTGTTGTTTATGCGTGTATGTTGTGAATATATACTGTCATTTCATGCTTGCGATTTGTGTGACAATGCGTACATGCATTAGGCCTATTAGAAATAGTAGTAGTAGTAGTAGTAGTAGTAGTAGTAGTAGTAGTAGTAGTAGTAGTAGTAGTAGTAGTAGTAGTAGTAGTAGTTGTTGTTGTTGTTGTTGCTGATTGTTATGTGCATTTTTACCGGCCAAACGAAATCCGATCGGTATTGTACTTTTTCTGCTCATGTTATTGGATTTTTAAAAAATGTTTTTATTCTATCTATCTATCTGGTTTAAATGTTTTATTTTTCCAAATCAACATGAACAACTATGACATAACTGAAGCAACAACAAGCAGAGCTTATGGCGTGCTCAGTTCAAAACGAATTACACAGTATAAACATTGGCGGAATTTTACCAGGAAATACCAGCAATACATTTTTGAAAAGAAAGTAACAACAAACCAAACGAACAATGGACATAGCAATAGACAAAAGAAGTAGAATCGACACAAAAATGATAAAAGAGAGAGAGAGAGAGAGAGAGAGAGAGAGAGAGAGAGAGAGAGAGAGAGAGAGAGAGAGAGAGAGAGAGAGAGAGAGAGAGAGAGAGAGTTCCACCTCACACCACTCTGCAGACCAGAACTCCAACCCCACGTCGCAATAAAACGAAATAGGACACGATGATGACATTAGGATTACATGAAATGACGCCAAGATGAAAACAGAGATACACCAAAACTAACTGAGTTAAAATATTAGGTGAGAATATGAACTGGTAAGGATGCAAGAGCTGGAAAGGAAGCAGGGGTTTGAATTTTATAGCCTTTTACTTAGCTCTATAAACTGCTGCACGGTTTTGAATATTTGTTCGTTTTCTGACACTGATAAACTTTGATCGCCAAAGAGTAGGGTGTAGGTGTTAGTGATGCATGGGTTAAGTGTTGAGATCGTGTTTATTCTTTCAGCAGCATAATGTCTACACTGCATCAGATAATGTTCAGCATCTTCCGTATTGTGGCCACATGCACATTTGGGGTTATTTAATAAGTGTCTGTTGTACAAGTCACCGTTAATATTGCTCATTCCTAAACGTAGTCTACAATGGTTAACTTGATTCTGTCTGGATCCTACATAATAGTAAGGGGGGACTGTGACATCTGTAAGAGATAAATAACGTTTGAACTGACTAATAGAATCAATTGTTTTAATAGTATCTGGAAGATTATTCCATAAGTTTGTAGTGGTAGGGAGAAAGGAATTTTTATGTAGTTCGGTTTTGGATCGTGGTACTATTCTATCTAATGGTCGGCGTCTATGGTAGGGGTTTTCCTCGGATACTAAGGAAGGGAGAAGATCTTGTAAATATTGAGGGCATTTGCCATTGACTATTTTGTGAAACTGAATCAATTTGTGTCTTCTTCGTCTTTCTTTTAATGAGCAAAAGCCTGATTCTTTATACAGTTTCGCATGACTAGTTCCCCTTACTCCTCCTGTAATGATACGGAGCGCTTCCAAATGTAAAGTTTCTAGTGAATTTGCTTGTGTGTCTGTACAGTTGTCCCATAAAATATCTGCATAGTCAAAATTTGGTAGAACAAAAGATTTATACATAGTTTCTAGAGCTTTACGGCTTAGTCTATATTTGTAGTTTCTGAGACAAGCAATCAACATGTTTACTTTATTAGCTAAAGTTCGAATATGCTCATCCCATCTACAGTTATCCTGAAAAACTACTCCCAAATGTTTGTGAGATGTTGATGGTTCTAAAGTCTGCTGTCCAAAAGTTAGAGGTGTGAGTTGATTGTGTTCACGAGTAGTGTTGAGCAGTTTTGTTTTCTCTTCATTGAATTTGATTTTCCATAGTTTGGCCCATTGTGCAATTTTACGAAGATCTGAATTGAGGAGTTCTACTCTGACAATTGGGTCATTAAGAGCAAGAGATAAACTGGTGTCATCAGCAAACAGTTTGATGATTGATTCAATGTCAGTGATGATGTCATTAATATACAATAAAAATAACAGGGGGCCTAGGACAGAACCCTGGGGAACACCTGCCGGAATTCTTTTTGATTCAGACTTTTCACCTTTAATGACTACAGATTGTTGTCGGTTATGAAGATAATCGCGAAAAAAATTAAGTAACTTCCCTCTGATACCCGCAGCCTCCAGCTTGTACAGAAGTCCATTGTGCCAG
>JAGGCT020001582.1:32500-60014 GCA_017654935.2 Phymorhynchus buccinoides
GCAGGCACTGCGTGGGTAGACCTGACGGAACTGTCTCCTCACCTCCTCCTCCGTCAGCACCTCCTCTCCATCGTCCCGCTGAGCCAGCTCCAGCAGAGCACTTGAACGCTCAGTGGAGAAATCAGCGGTGTCGAAGCGAGCATAGAAGCTGTTGAGGTCGTTGGCCAGCACCTGCGGGTCCTCAGCTCTCAGGATCTTCCTCCCTGGTTTGTAGTCCGTCATGGACTGCAGGCCGCTCCACACCTGCCTGGGGTTGCCAGACGCAAAGTGGTTCTCCACCCTGTCCCTGAAGCGGCCCCTGTCAGCCAGCACCGTCTTCCTGGTCTCCTTCTGCAGGCGTTTCACCTCGGCCTCGTCCCCGTCCTGGAAGGCCTGCTGTCGCTGCCTGATGACGCCGGCCAGCTCTCTGGACACCCAGGGATTGTCGTTGGGGTAGGTCTTCACCTCCTTGCTGGGCACAAGCATGTCAACACAAAAGTTAACATAGGACGTAACAATGTCCACCTGCTCCTCCAGCGGGGCACCCTCCAGCAAAACGTCCCAGTCAGTGCAGAGGAAACAGCCGTTGAGAGCCTCCGTCGCCTCCTTGGTCCACGTCTTCACCCGCCGTATTGAGGGCTTGCTGGTCTTCAGCCGCTGGCGGTACAGGGGCAGCAGGTGGACCAGGTTGTGCACCGACCGCCCCAGGCTGGGCATCGGCTTGCTCTTGTAGGCTGCTGGAATGTTCCCGTAACACAGGTCCAGAGTTGCGTCAGCACAGGTTTTGCACGTGACATACTGCCGGTACTGTGGCAACACTTTGTTGAGCCGGCACTGATTAAAGTCACCAAGAATGAGACGGACTGACTCTGGACACTGTGACTCCTGTTTCTGCACAACCTGCCAGATGACCTCAGCAGCACGCTTCGTATCTGCCCGGGGGTGGATGTACACTACGGTGACGTAGACCCGGCGAAACTCCCTGGGCAGATAAAAAGGCCTAAGGGCCACAGCCAACAACTCTATGTCCTGGTTACACACCTGCTCCATGACGGTTATGTTGGTACACCAGCGATCGTTCACGTACACACACACACCTCCACCTTTCTTCTTACCAGTGGCTTCTTTTGATCTGTCCAGTCTCGCCAGTGAGAAGCCGGGCAACTGGGGGTCAGTGTCCCTGCTACTGAGCCACGTCTCAGTGAAGCAAAGCAGGCTGGACTCTCTGAAGTCTCGTAGAAACTTAACACTGGCCTCAAGTTCTTCTGGCTTGTTTCTTATGGACTGCACGTTTCCTGTACATGCGCGCACGCAAGTGTTTACTTTTGATTCCATGCGTGCATACTTTCGTACGTGATTGGAGCATGTGTGTGTGTGTGTGTGTGTGTGTGTGTGTGTGTGTGTGTGTGTGTGTGTGTGTGTGTGTGTTTGTGTTTGTGTGCGCGCGCTGATGAAAGTGGTGGCCATTGAGTGTTGAGTTCACAAAGGTAACACTGTAACATGTGTTTTCTTTCTATTCATTTGCAAAACCCCAGCAGTTTTCAAAAACAACAAGTGCAACGCTGAGCGGCTGCAAAGTCCCCTCGCAGCATCACCGGGCTACTCCGAACTCGGAATGCGTCGGTTGTACACATACATAAAAACGCATCAAAACAGCACGTAACTACATAAAAACGCATCAAAACGCGCGCGCACACACTGAATAGTTTTTTTTATACATAGCCCTGGGGTTCGGACCCGTGATTTGAGCGCGCGCGATCATGCGCACACGAGCGCACAGAAAAATTCATGACAACTGTGTTATAGACCATTGATCAAGAAATTTTGTGAAAAACACTGCATTGAAATACATGCAAAACTTCGCGAGACATTAGCGATTATGTGTTTCGGGGTTTGAACCCCGTAACTGGCGCGACCTTGACCTTAATGTAAAATTAAATACATCAGTGGATAGCTGGCATCTTGGCAAACTAGTATACCAAATTTGATGATGATACACTGAATAGTATTTGAGAAAAACGGACGAATAGCCGGACGGACGGAGGCACGCCGGACGGATGGACACCGGACGGACACCGGACGGAAGGACGGACCAAAAAAAAACAATAGCTCCCCGAACCTTCGGCTCCGGGACTAATAAGATGATAACATAACAGACTTATTTCTCTTCAGCCACGTATTATAGATATAGGACATAAGCTCAGGCCTACGTGCTGTTTACAGGTCGCTCATAATTTTCTGATTTGCTAGCCTTGAGTTGTGCTCTTTGTTTTGACCTTGCTTAGGTTCAAGTTCAAGTTCAAGTTCAAGTATACTTTAATATCTCCAAAAGAGAAATTCAGGTTAGGTGCAACAACATGACAGAGATACAAGATAAGTGAAAGAACATTAATCAAACGTGTGAAACAAAATTATACCAACCACATAATTATCATTACAATTCACTTCATCAACTTAAACATGTGAACGTGCACATTTAAACCAGAGAGAGAGATAGAGATAGAGAGAGAGAGAGAGAGAGAGAGAGAGAGAGAGAGAGAGAGAGAGAGAGAGAGAGAGAGAGAGAGAGAGAGAGAGAGAGAGAGAGAGAGAGAGAGAGAGAGAGAGAGAGACAGAGAGAGAGAGAGAGAGAGAGAGAGAGAGAGAGAGAGAGAGAGAGAGACAGAGAGAGAGAGAGAGACAGAGAGAGAGAGACAGAGAGAGAGAGAGAGACACAGAGAGAGAGGATCAATAACCATTATTAACTTAAAGCAGTCAATCAAATAACAAAATTTGGAATACATCTCGTCATCAACAACCAATACACATGATAATAGTATCTCCACACATTACAATTACTGCAGTCAGGTAGCTGTTAATATTCAATCCGAACAAGATAGCATAAGGACTGAGAGAGAGAGAGAGAGAGAGAGAGAGAGAGAGAGAGAGAGAGAGAGAGAGAGAGAGAGAGAGAGAGAGAGAGAGAGAGAGAGAGAACACTGAACACTGAACTGGTGTATTGCACTTTGGCCATAGACCACAATACAACCGGCAGGGTAAAGAGAAAAGAACATAAAACGCACTTCGCTAATACTATCTAAGTATGTGCAGTGCAATATTTAAAGAGAAAAGAACATAAAACGCACTTCGCTAATACTATCTAAGTATGTGCAGTGCAATATTTAAAGAGAAAAGAACATAAATCGCACTTCGCTAATACTAGTACGTGCAGTGCAATATTTAAAGAGAAAAGAACATAAATCGCACTTCGCTAATACTAGTACGTGCAGTGCAATATTTAAATAGAAAAGAACAGAAAACGCACTTCGCTAATACTAGTACGTGCAGTGCAATATTTAAAGAGAAAAGAACAGAAATCGCACTTCGCTAATACTAGTACGTGCAGTGCAATATTTAAAGAGAAAAGAACAGAAAACGCACTTCGCTAATACTAGTACGTGCAGTGCAATATTTAAAGAGAAAAGAACAGAAAACGCACTTCGCTAATACTAGTACGTGCAGTGCAATATTTAAAGAGAAAAGAACAGAAAACGCACATCAGTAATACTATTTAAATATGTGCAATGCAATGTTACTAGAGAGAGAGAGAGAGAGAGAGAGAGAGAGAGAGAGAGAGAGAGAGAGAGAGAGAGAGAGAGAGAGAGAGAGAGAGAGAGAGAGAGAGAGAGAGAGAGAGGATCAATATATCCATTATTAACTTATAGCAGTCAATCAAATAACAAAATTTGGAATACATCTCGTCATCAACCATCAATACACTTGATAATAGTTGTTTGATTTCTGTGCATGAGCAATTGCGACAAAAATTAAACAAACACTATAATTATGCTTTGAAATAAACGATACTGGGGAGCTACCGCAAGACTTAAGTGTTTTCTGTGGTGGCTGATAACGAACGAAATGAACGACAGGATATCGTGCAGACAGCTATCCCATTGAACACACATTTTATAGATTACTCTAAATCACAATGCAACAAATTTCATGTCAAGGAATCCTACCCCGTCATTGTTTTTCATTGTCGTTTGATTGAATAACAATGTACTTTTGAATGAAGTTATCCAACCTGATGGCATTGCATAAAATCGGGGTTGTCAACATCCATTTGTGCAATGTTGATAAGGACGATAAACAGCAACACATCTTGTTTGCGTTGTGATAAATGTCCTGATGCCTTGCGCTTCTTTAAAAAAATTATGATATATTTATACCTACGTTTTGTATCTGGATGTCTTTTAACCTGCTGTTGTAGAACTTCAACCAGGCATATCTTTGTCTGCTCAGTAACCTCAAACAGATTCGTTGTCTATGAAGAGTATGAGCAGAGGACAATTTTCCATCTCATGCCATTTTCGCCAGTGATTTCTGGTGTTAAACCAGCCTAGCACACTAGCGTCAATGCGTCAAAACTTCAAGCGTCGTTGGTGGACAGCTTGACGCGCAGCTTCTACGCTGGCCGCATGCATCAATTTTCACGCGTGACATGACGGATAGAACCTCTTCTATTTTCAAGCGTCAAGCTGCGTGAACTGACCGATCGAAAGGCACGGAACCAAAAAACAAGGGACACCACTCCACGTTAACGATCTACCAGACAGTCATGGCGGACGACGGCGACATTGCTATTTTGATTGAGTTGTACCAAACCCAGGAAAACCTGTACAACACCGAGATCTTGGCCTACCATGTCCGGGATAAGACTCGTGAAAGTCTAGCATTTTGATGTAGCCTTGGTGTTCTAGCCTATGTCAATTGATCTGACACATCCTTAACCCTTTCATCGCCAAAGTCTCATGTTAGCACCACAGTAATGTAACACCTATGTCACTAAAAGGCATAAAATCGGGGTCTATTATCCAATGACCGTATTGTCTTAGACCTTATTTTATGTATGTCACAGAAGAATCCCCAATACTGCAGATGGATTTTGATCTCTACCCAGGTAATATTAATGGAAATGTTTGGCTGAAATGTGGCTGGCGGTGAAAGGGCTAAGCCAAGGCCAATGCGTTGGTTTAAAGATCTTTTTGATTTTTCCAATCTGTGCCAAGCTCTAAGGACAGACATAGCAACACGTGTGAAACTGTACTTATCTGTAATTGACCCCGTCTATTTATAAATGGCTGCAAAAGACAAAAGACTGACCTCAATGACCAGTACAAATCTGGGAATTCACAAAAAAGCCACGGTCCTATTCAAAGTTTTCGAACTATGCTTAATTTCTATTTCCAATTTGTTTGACGCCATAGCTATTTTCTCCATCAGGCCACACGTCAAAAGTACTCTGCGTCATAATATACTTACATTTACAATCACAATTTCATCCACGCTTCTTGGCCCTTCAAACAAAAACACCTTTCAATTATCGCTTCTATTCAGGAGAGTTGGAGACGAATAAGATATATTATATAATAGCCAAAATAGGTGAGAAAAACGTATATTTCAAACTACAGTTATTTAAAGTCGTATTTTTCGCTGGGAGCCGATTTGAAACGATTTTTCAGCAACCAGAGCATGAACTGGATTAAGTCCATTGTTTTTTTCTTAGTAGGTGTGACCCACATACAGTCTGCCCCCATACACGATCGAGGCTGCTCTTTAAACCTTTCAGCGCCAATGTCGACTTTTGTCACCACATTGGTTTTAGTGATCTCTTGTTTTCATGCATGGTGGAATATGTATGGGAATAACACATGGTCAAAATAAGATTTCTTACCAGCGAGAGAGGGAAGCGCGTGAAATCTGTGATTGTCATTCATGTATCTGGTGGGTCTTGGAAGCGATTTCTTAGTTGATCTGTTTGATGCATTGGGCGAAGGGTATATGAACAAGCCTGGAGTTTCCTTTTTGAAGACTTTTTCTGGGTTTGTTCATCAATGCTTTTGCTTGCATAGACATAGGCAAATGGTCTATATTCTACGTTATGTACCCTTCCTCAAACTTTCGCACATGGTCTGACCGTTGCATGAATGACGTACCTCTAGCCACTGTGTAATTTAAAACATAAATAGCTTGTATTATAGGGACATAGTTGCATTGTTTTCAAATTGCTTTATCAGCCCTCTATTTCATTCCAGAATGGTGAGGTATTGCGATGTTTGCAGCTTCTTTGATGTTCCTTTGTTTCTGTCCTCACAATACCCTAAAAGCTGCTGCAGAAAATCCACTCAAAAGTTCTAGGTAGTCTATCAGTGACATAGAAACACAGGGAGGGGGACAGCTGCCCCCCCCCCCCCTTCTCCTGGCACATAGGAGGGTGGGGGGCAGACGTACTACCCACCAAATGAAGGAGAGAGACAGAGAGAGAAATAGACACAGAGAGAGAGGGGGGAGGGGATTCAAAGGCTCCATGTTTTCATACAATAATTTACAACGATTTCTTTACAATTCTGATACTAAAATTATGGCCATTAAATGTACAAGTACGAGACCTATCAAATACTGCCCCCCCCCCCCCCCCCCCCCCCTGACTAATACCCCCCCCCTATACTTCCCCCCCCCCCCCCCCCCCCCCCCCCCCCCCCCCACCCACCCCCCCCCCCCCCCCCCCCCCCCTTTCCAATAATTATGTCCCTTGTGACTTTTGAATTTAAAAAAATCAGTTGCACCCCACTTCTGCTTTTGTCGCCAGCCCCCCACCCCCACCCTTACGTTCTGCACCATCCCACCACTTCCACACCCTTGACGATGAAAAAGTACAGAGGACACACACAATCCAAACTTCGGATAAGTTGCTAATGTGAATTAATGTAATTGAAATTGAAAACGCTCATTAGAGCTGAGGGCCTGCATGGTTCAGCCCGATTTCACTGGCTATTCGTTGTCCTCGAAGGTAGGTTTACCTTTGATCCATGTTCTATGTCACATTTTGACTATTGAGATTGCAAATCATGGTATATTGCTAATCTTATGTAAATTATATTGAATCCCAATCTCGGAGGCATTTGCACTGGCTCTTACTAGTACTGCAGTAAAAAGGATTATTTGGCTTTTGGGGACCTTCCCCAACACCAATTGTCTTACATTTCTTTGTCCAGGAGAGTGGACACCATAACCAATAATGACCATAGAGTCCAAGAAGTGCTCCCCTGATTTTCACCAGTTGATCTTATTTCAGTTATTTGATGAAATGCATGGGAGATTATTCAAAATTTACAAGGAGCATACATTTTTCTAAATTTTGTTTCCATTTTATATTATTAAAAAAACTTGTTTTTTAAATTTTATTTTGGTCTTTGCCTTGAACTGGGGGTACATTTTATATGGCTCTGTCCTGTTCACTTACCGATGGGATTCAATTCAATAATATTTCAATGCGCTCATTTGTGATTACTTTTGCGCACGACTGACATCACCAGTGGTCAGAATATGGAAAGAT
This sequence comes from Phymorhynchus buccinoides, assembly GCA_017654935.2. NCBI lineage: Eukaryota > Metazoa > Mollusca > Gastropoda > Neogastropoda > Raphitomidae > Phymorhynchus > Phymorhynchus buccinoides. The sequence continues at coordinate 39,858 of JAGGCT020001582.1, forward strand.
GGCAATGGCCGTGAATTGCCATCCCTTCGGACGCCAACATGGAACAACCTCACTGACTGTTTTAACGGGAAAGGACTCGTCTACAACCTTAATAAGGGGAGCTTTTATCTAAGCTACCACAAGTCCCAAATTAAAGCATTCAACGTCAGCCATGAATGCATTATTGACCTTTATGTTCACAGATACGAAGGTATCAAAATCAACTATCCCAGGAAAAGCTGCAATCCCGAAAACCTTCTGCGTGTCGAAGCTCCAAATTCTTCGTTGTCTCGGGTTTGGACAGGCTGTGAAGACGTTTCTTTGAACGATCCATGGTTCCCAAGCTTCCGTTTAAATGTGCCACGTGTACGTTTTCGTTTTGGAGCTGGAAATCAAGAGGGCGAAAGTATTATCGTTGACGTCTCCAAGTGTGATTCCTTAGACAGTTTTAATTACATTCTAAAGTTGCATTATTTAAGCAAAAAAATAGGTAAGTGGTCGCTGCTTTGTGGTGTTGTTGCCATTTGTCCCACTTATACTTTAAGGAAGGGATCTCTGAATGTCAAACAAGCTGAAATCAAGACCAAAAATATGGAACAATGTATAACATGACACTCCATCATTGATATATAGCTACTAACTCTAGGCAGTGCCGGAAACGTCAGCCTTTTTGCTTTACTTGTAGAGTCCAGATTTGTTTTTAAAAATCAGTAAAAATAAAATAAAAAAAGATTAACAAACAAAGTTTTTAGAATCAGAGAACTGGGAGTGTGCATTCCGTTTTGATAGTCCACCTTTTTGAAGCAACCTTCCTTGCCTGACACACATCTGGTTATCCTTTTTAAGCAAACGGTTATGGCACCAGACTAGTTCAACTTGAGCATGTCTGATGTTGAGTCCTCGTCAAACCCTCAAGCACCTTCAGGAATTGCACCCCCTTTAAATGGCACTTCATGTAAAACAACAGCGTCGCCAAGCGGCAGACATGCCCGTCACTTCATTTCGCCACACTGCGGCAACACCTCCAGGTCGGCAACACCATGTGCACTGGTTCACGAGATCTTAGAAGGTGAAGTAAAACGGGGACTATGTCTGCCGCTCAGCGACACCCATGGGCATATTTTTGTATCAATGTCTTGTGTACCCTCACATCGCTGCCCCCGTGCTCTTTGCGCCCTTTGGGTGATACACCTACACACCCTGGACTGGAGTCTACATCCTTTATTTTGTTTGTTTGGGTGTTTTTTTAGCCGGAGATCAGAGTTTTCGTTTTCTACATTAAAAAACAAATTGGGGAATTTCTTTCGAGGCTTATATCTATTCTTTATCATAATCATAACACGCATTAATCTCTCTAATAACATGTGACAACAGCATGCTCTCTCCCTCTCTTAGTGTACATCCTTTAGCAGGACACACCCCCTTAATCGGTGGGATGCACACCCTTAACACTCATGTTAATGATGAAAGAGTTACTATTATTAGAAAAAAAATACTATCCTTGCCCGTGTCTACTCCTCTCTCTCCATACGAGGGCCTCTCATTATATTTTGCAATGTGAAGTTATGTTGATGTTACAAACAAGGGTGTCTTGACATAGACCATTTTGATAATACTTAGGACGCAGATTTTCATTATTTCCCATCATACCTTAACCGTTGAGCAAAGCAAAAGGTCCACCAAGGTGAACGTTGATATCAAGCACTGAAAATCTCTTTATCACAGTGATATTCTATCTATAAATGTGTACTGCTAATGCTCATGAACAGACCTTCAAACAAAGGTTTTAGACGTTGACAAATTGTTTTCAGACCTTGCTTGGTCAGAAATAGGGGTTTACATCTGCCTCAAGAATTTTCAGTTTAGCATAGGAATGTTAGAAGAAAGTGACCGTTACATTCTTCAAGTGAACATTGTGACTGTTAAAACCATAGCCAATGTAAAGCCTCTTGTAGGAAATAATCCCTGTATAAGTGTTGAGGAAATAACAAAGATAATGAGCATTTTATCAGAAAGCCTTGATAAAGTCTTGCATGAACACTTTGGTATGTGGAAACGTTATAACCGTTGACTCCCTCGCTACTTTACTAAAGAGCAGAGAAGGGGTAGGGTTGAATGATGCACCTAAACCACATACATTTTTTTTATGGAGAGAAGTCAGCTGGCACCTGGGGCTTCTTGACTGGTGATGAAATATTTATCTGTCAGTATGATCCAAAAACCAAGCAGTAAATATCCGTTTGCAAAGCTGCATACTTACAGTTACGAAAGGTAAGTTCCATCCGCCATCTCCTTACCATTCAGGCAACACAGACTCGTATTTCCTCTCTTGTCCTATCTAGGCTCGACTGTTGCAACTCTCTGTTATATGGCTGCCCTCAATCTCTAATCCAAAAACTTCAAAATGCAGCAGCAAGGCTGATCTTCAAAACTAAAAGGACAGTACACATTGGCCCACTACTCCACTGGCCTCCTATTTCTGCTCGCATTCAATACAAAGTTGCATGCTTCACCTTCAACTCTGTCAATGGCACTGCCCCTCAATATATTATCGATATCATTCAAACTTACACCCCTGCACGCCAACTCAGATCTTCTTCCGATTCACGCCTGCTTTCTACTCCTCGTGGTAAAACAAAATCCTTTGGAGAATCCTCTTTTTCACACTCTGCTCCTTCAGTCTGGAATGGCTTACCACACAGTGTTTGCCATTCTTCCGCAGTTCAGTCTTTCAAGACTTCTTTGAAAACTCTCCTCTTTGATGCCTCTTACAACTAACCGCTCACATCTTACCTTAAATCCACGTGCTTCTGTTTCGAAACTCGCATCATGGATGTGTGTGCTTGCATGCAAGTAGGGGTGGTTGTAATGGCCCAATGGGATCGGTGCGCGCGCGCGCGCGTACATGTACACGTTTGTCCATGTAAACCAGCGTGTACCGTAGAGCGAGCGCTCGCTTTGTCCAAGCTGCTCGAAGCGCCTCCTAGCCGAGTTGGGAGCATGCTAACTTGAAAAGCAAAATGGCGTCAAATGTGTAGGGTTTTCTCTTCGATGGTTTATATTTCTATGTACGGATCTCCAAACATGAGAAAGAAGGCCCAGCCGAGCGGGACCAACACACTTATTCGTAGATATCATTTATATGCTCTTTATTTAGTGTAAAAGGCGCGTGAGATTTAGAGCAAGAATACACTATGGAATATCAATTAAAATAATATTATTATAATTGTCATATAAATTACCGTGCATTCCACGCCGGCACAAAATCTACGTTTTTCTTTCTTATTCAGTGGAATGACGAATAGATCTATATAAGACCGTTTATTAGTCATGATTTTCACAAAACAAAACATGTCAGTACGTTTTTATCTCGTGGAAAACAAGTAAATCTCGCTTAGATCTACGAGGTTAGAGAACTTACAGTCAGGTCGATTCAATCTGAAAATCTGGAACGAACTAAACTTTTCTGTAAACGTTTGCACGGAAAGCCTGCAAAGGCGATTTTACACATTAGCAAGTAGCAAATGTCTGCACACGTATTTATGTCGAATATTTACAAGTCTAGATCTAGATCAAGCAAACGTGCTAACAGCAGTGATGATACGCCTATCTGCTTTGGATGGCTATTTTGGTCACTTGCAAAGATTAATTAATTCCACTGAATGTTCTCGCTGCAAATGTTTGCTAGAAGCAACTTTTGCAAAACTCGGGTAAGGGGTAGGGTTAATACTAGGTTAGGGCTAACTTTTTTTAACCTTTGCAAGTGACTCGATCAAATGTGGTATCATCACTGCCGTTAGCTGTACATTTGATGTAGCTAAAGATCACGTGAGTTGCTGTCGGGAGAGTACACCTTGCAGACAGTGGTGAGTAGGCCCTATCATTCCTGGGGAAAATCCGATCTTTATTGTAAGTCCTAAAAACAAACTGATTGATAGAAACATTGTCTATTAAGTGTATAGTATTAAGTTATTATTCCAAACACTGCACTTAAGTCAAAACACATTCTTACTTTTAAGAAATATATTTATTGTTATTGAACCAACACCCCTCACCCCCCCACCCCACCCCAGTCCTAGTCTAATGAACAGGCTGGTCCAGTCTAATGAACGGGATTGTTTTCCATGTCCACCCCCCAAGCCATCTATGTCAAGACCAGCAACAGACGCCAGAACCCTCTGTCTATTAAACCTGGGCGTCACTATCGATTCCAACCTTACAATGAAAACACATCAGTGACAAAAATCGCATGCAAAAAAAAAAAAGGGTGGCGCGCCTCTGGCTTCGACGCGCTCCCTAGGTGGGAGCAACCCGAATTTCACAGAGACGCCTCTGTGACTATAAAGTACCTAATAATGTGAACAATGTCTGCAAAATAGCCTATCTACAGATTCGCAAGATAAGTTCCATTCGCCACCTCCTTACCATTCAGGCAACACAAACTCTCGTCTGTTCTCTTGTCTTGTCTAAGCTAGACTATTGTAACTCTCTGTTATTTGGTTGCCCGCAGTCCTCAATCCAGAAACTTCAGAACGCAGCTCTGCAAGATTAATTTTCAAAGCAAAAAAGACACAGCATATCACCCCGCTACTTCACACTCTTCACTGGCTTCCAATTTCTGCTCGAATTCAGTACAAGGTCGCATGCCTCACCTTCAACTCTATTAATGGAACTGCCCCTAAGTTTCTCACTGACATTGTACAACCTACACTCCCACCCGACATCTCAGATCTTCCTCCGACTCATGCCTGCTCTCCACTCCCCGTATTAAAACTAAATCCTTCGGTGAATCTTCTTTCTCGCACTCTGCTCCCTCGGTCTGGAATAGCTTACCACTCAGTGTTCGCCACTCTTCCTCTGTCCAGTCTTTCAAAACTTCTCTGAAAACTCATCTTTTTGAAACCTCATACTCTCACCTCTAATCCACGTAGTCCTTGATTATATGAACCTGCAGTATGTGTGTGTGTTTGTGCGTGTGTGCATGCGTGCGTGCGCGTGTGTGGGAGGGGGGGGGGGCGAGAGAGATTAATACATGTATTTTGTATTAACAGTTTCACTTATTCTTAATGTTTATATTCATTGATACTTGTCTTCATGTTGATTATTCTTGGCTTGTCTTTAATGTGTATGCTTATCTGTATGTTAGTGTTTAGGCTTTTGTTCAGCGCTTTGAGCTCCATGCAAAGGGAGTTAAGCGCTCTATAAATAACCATTATTATTGTTATTATTATTATTATTATTATTATTATTAAATACACGAGGACCAGTTCCACGCATGTTTTTCAGTTTTATTCTTTTGTGTAATGCATATGTAATAAGTTGGGTTTTTTCTCTTGTTCCCCTTGTCCCCCTTGAATCTACGCGTTAGTGGGTTAGGTTGTAGCGGGAAGGTGGGGATGGGTGATTAAGGATTCGGGAGGTAGCTTAGGTCTCCTTAGAAATGACATTTGTGATGTTTTGATGTGATTTTTTTTCCCGTATCAAAGGACTTTTGAGTGTGCCTGGGCGTGCTTGAGAGTTGTCATCTGTCGTCAACCTCTCGAACCCTTTTCACGTACACCCTAGAGGTAACTCCAATGGTCATTTTAGCAAAATAAGTAATACTTTTCACTACTGGAAAATACCTCCACCATTGTCTGTTTTCTGGCATGCCCGTCAGTGTCAAACGTGGGCGACAAAATGCGTACCGAGATTAACGCGTATTGGCCGAATTTCGTCAGGTGATAATATGCGTACCAATACGTTCACCATGGTGGACATTTTGCTTTGCTCAACGCTTTTGGTCCGATGAAAACTAATGACAATTTGTATTACAACTATTATAATAATATTGCGTCTCATAACATTAGTTAATTTAGTTAGTTCATTCATCATAGTCCGGTCAACAGTTGTGGTCATTTCAGGACTGTCACCACGTAAAGTTCGACCACGTATGACAAAACACACATTACAATGTATCTTAACAACCTTCAACAACCTGGAAACACGACAAAAACAAAGTACAATTCATGACATGACACCATCATCATTGAACACTATAGCCCATACATCTAGACAGTGCTGGAAACGTCAGCCCTTCCGCTTTACTTGTCGGATCCAGGCTACAAAAACAGAAACAAAGGATGACAAACATATTCTAGTAAGCTAAAATACATTTTAAGAAAAGGCCATATAGGCAAGCATGCACTGCAGAATGGATAATGGGTGCCCACTCAAGTGCTTAAGGTCTCACGCCTAGACGCCAGTGAACAACAAAAAAAGCTGGCACGTCAAAAAGTTGAAACAGGGAAAAGTTGAAAGGGCTTTTATAGAAAAAGAGCAGGAAAATAGACCAGTAAGGGAGAACGATAGTAGATGAGAGAAAGCAAAGGGAAAAGGCAGAGCCAAATAGAGGAACATATTAAAAGAAATTAAAAAAACCTCAGAACTTCAAGAAAGTGAAGGACCTATTTATGCAAAATCATCCCCCATTATCCCCATGGGGAGGGACTCGTGGATTGCGGGGTGACTAGCTCCCGGATCCCGAATGGGGGCACAAGGCATCCACCCACTGCTGGGCTCCACTCCATAAGCTCCCCCATCATGAGAGATGGAATCCCGCGGAGGGTCTCATGACATTATTTTAATTTTAATTTTCGTGGCATTATTTTAATGTTTGCATTGTCAGCAGAATAGCTGATTCTAAATCCGTATCGATACCTTCTCGTACATACTTATGCATTAATAATTTATTATGTTCATACTTATTCATAGCTGTGTAGTGTGCGGACATTTACAGACAGAAACCTGTACACCCAGAACTTTTGACCACACCTACTATTATGCCATTGCATTAAAGGAGACCGTTGCATCTAGGTCTATACAATTATCAGTTTATTCTGCAAATGGCTTTGACGGTTACAGGTCTGTTCCAGAATGTTGACTGGAACCCAGAAGTTGGACAAACTTTCTTAACTAGAAACAGATATAGAGGCATCATCCGCTGTCCTCGTCGACGGGCGATCATGATCAGTTTTCGCCATTTACATCTCGTCTCTTCTGAAAGTCTAACGTTTGCTGACAAACATGACAATGTCCGTCTCGTTGTTAAGCCTTTTAACGTGCCCCCACCATTTCTGTGGAAAATCTACAAATTCAAAAATGACATCAACATCAAAATAGTACACCTAGACCATTCTTATGCATTTTCCTTTGGATTTCGGATACTAGTTTCTTTTCATGAGGTACAGATAAGATTAAATATTTTTTGTCATTTTTGCTTGTTTGTTTGTGTTATTGTGTTGTTGTTGTTTGTATTATTATTGATTGATTTGATTGAGTTTATCTAAAATCTGTTCGCCCCCGTGGGGATACCGGGGAGTCTTTTGCACAAATAGTTCCCCCACCTTCTGGAAGTTATGTGCTTGTAAATGCCTCTAATTATGCCATTCTCTTTGACTCTGCCCCTTTCCCTTTGCTTACTGTCATCTGCTATCTTTCTATCTCACTGGTCCATTCTCCTGCCTTTTGTGCCTATAAATTCGAACAAAGATTTCTTCAGCCGAAGTCGGACATGCTGGGCCTAGGCGCATAACGGCAGCATGGCAGAAAACTGAGCGAACGAGGAAGAAGAAGAAGAAGAAGAAGAAGAAATTTGTTCACACAATGACGATATTAGAAGAAAACTTTTTTTTAAAGGGGGTATAAAGAAAGAACATAAAATAAAAGAAAGAACAGCAGAGTTGGTTTCTCGCTTGAGAATAACATTTTCATGAAACATTTAAGGATGGGAAGAAACAAGAAAGGAAGCACCAGAAGAATCAATCAGGAAACAGTGAGAATCACAATTTTAATAATTATCATTTTTGTCAGTTTTCCAAACAACCAACAAAATTATTTGGCGAAACTTGGAATTGTTCTGGGGCGACCTGGTCCGAGTTTCGACCCCATCTTGCCTGCAATTTAATCACGCAGTGCGCAGGCACGGAAGACGAAATGGATTGTGGTTACAAAGTGTGCCGATCAAAACGAGGCTTCATCGTTGATGGCGCCTGCTATGTGATAACGTTTTTCAACCACTCGCAATCGCAACAGACTAAGTTTCCAGCGTTTCGAGACGCCCAGGATGTCTGCAGCAGAAATGGGGGTTCCTTACCTGCGTTCAGCTCTTACCAACATTGGCAACACATAACAGAGCTATTTAAAAAGCACCTTCTGTCTCCAAACGTTCATGTAGGACTCACTACGAGTCATTCGAATCCGCTGTGAGTGTGTTTGTATAACTGTCTCTTGTAGCTATGTGCGAGTCTCTCTCTCTCTCTCTCTCTCTCTCTCTCTCTCTCTCTCTCTCTCTCTCTCTCTCTCTCTCTGGAGCGAAAACATAACAGTGATTAAAATTGTCAGAATCAGCGACATTTCTTGCTCACATAGTAAACAAGATTTTAAAAAAAAGTAATTGCTTTATCTTTGATAATTTTGTATGCTTAAAATAATATCCTTAGCAAATTATTATTGGTGGAGGAATTGCGCTGTATAAATGATTCACTATTATTATTATTATTATTATTATTATTAGCATGTATTAAAACAACTCAGGTGCAGGTGCTCTCTCTCTCTCTCTCTCTCTCTCTCTCTCTCTCTCTCTCTCTCTCTCTCTCTCTCTCTCTCTCTCTCTCTCTCTCTCTCTCTCTCTCTCTCTCTCTCTCTCTCTCTCTGTCTCTCTCTCTCTCTCTCTCTCTCTCTCTCTCTCTCTCTCTCTCTCTCTCTCTCTCTCTCTCTCTGTCTCTCTCTCTCTCTCTGTGGGTTTTCTTTTGTCTGTCTGGAGAGAGACATACAAAGGAACCAGTGTAACATCTACCATGGACATAGCAGCATGCTTTCTTAGATAAAAATACGAAGTTAGTCAAACGTATGAAACGGAAGTGCAGTATAGCGATACACCATGACTGATGTGGCGTGTAAACTATTCGCAACCAAAAATCCTTTATTACAGCAAAATACTTTATTTATAAATGTAGAATAAATGAAGTAACGCCGAATGTACAATGTTTTATAAGAGATTTGAAGAATATGCATCAAACTGAAAAATATGTTTACTCTATGGACATGATACTTTTTTTGTGTGCAAAAAAATGGTTTCCGTATACAAACTTAATTCCGAAACTTAATATACTTATCATGTTGAGTTCCCCATAAATCTTTGATATATCATGATTGCTTTTCGCATGTGTTTTTACATGTATGTATTTCTGTGTGCTGATATTGAATGTCTTAAATGTAATAATTCCACTGTGCTTTAAAACAATATTAATAAAACAAAAAAAACTTTATTACAGCAATTAATCGTTTACCCCTTGTAGAATTCAGGTTACCCATATAAAAAACAATGTGTATACCATGCAGTCTACTGCCATACAGTGTGTAGTGTGTACGCGCGCATGCACTCATGTGTGTGTGTGTGTGTGTGTGTGTGTGTGTGTGTGTGAGTGCATGCTTGTGTATTGTATATTCATTTATGTATGGGTCTTTTGTCGCAACATACAGGAGCAAACCCTTTGGATTTTTGTGCGTCTTGTAGCCTATTTTGCTTAAATCAAGCAGCAATAAGACTTTTGAGTAATATTGCCTAAAACAAAATACTGAACTGCGATCACTTGTCTTTCCTTAGTGGTATCAAATATGTTGGACTGAAGTTCTTTTATATTTTACAAAACATTTTATTTTCTTTAAATGAAAATGTAACTTTTTATTTATTGCAGGTATTCTTTTATTCCAATTTGGGAAAATGGACTTGTGGCTTACCCCATCTCTTTTCAACGACGATTTAATCGACCAGTGTGTGGTTTTTACAGTGGCTATGTGAACTTTATTGCACTAATTCCATGCCTGCTGCACATACAATACATGTACACCATGTGCGAGTACCAGTTAGACCCAATTCCCACCAAGGAAGACTTAGTGCAGCACATTCCGCTCGTGTTAAGCGAGTCTTCCTTCAGTGTGGACACCGTGCAGTGTCCTGGTGGTCACCACACTCACTCCTTCCTTTCCTGCGATGTTCAGGCCCACTGTTTCTCCCAGCAGGACTGGAGCTACGCCTCGCCCAAAGAATCCTGGGATATTCCGTCAGTGGTCACGTGTCCAGTACCCCAGACGACGTCACTTCCTCCGTCGTGGCTGTGTGTGAAGGTGACGCAGCGCGTGCCGTACAGTCTGGTGTGTGACCATCGCCAGGACTGTCAGGACAACAGTGATGAGGACTTCTGTGTCTTCCCTGCATGCCCCTTGAACATGTCGCCCTGTGGAAACTCCAAACAGGTAGTGTTATCATATTGGTATGTATTGTTCTGCTTTATGTTGCCTTGAGGGAATTATGTCATTTTCGGATGATTTTCTTGCTGTCTTCGAAACATAAGAAAACGCTGTCGAATCTAGCGTTGTAAGTATATTATATATATTATATATATTGCATATATATATATATATGAAGGTTGCAAAAGAATCCATAGATCATTGCATTAGTTACATGTGTTAATACTGTTATATTCTGCAATGTATTTTATGCTTTGTCATCTTTTGTTCATCACTGTGGCTTTGATAGTCTTGAAAGTGTGCTTGCTTTTTCTTCTCCATTTTGGCAAATGCATTTATATGAGCTCCATTAGTATGGGGCCTTGCCCTTGACTTGATTAAATATTCATATAAATTATGCATATTGTTGCCTTGAGGGAATTCTGAACAGGCATTACTATAATGTATTACATTGTTATATACAAAAAGCACGTGAAAACCTAAACAAAATATTCTCCAATGATATAGTATTAAGAAGCTTGCATGGTTCTTATTTGTGTCACCGTTAAGAAACCTAAAACAGATATCGCTATGCTTTTTGAATTATAAAATTAGTGGATGCATCCACTCATTTTAGTTTCACAGTGCTTTAAAAAGAATATTGTCTAACAAGTATTCACGTTAAAAATGGTACCTACTAACCTAGTCAAACTCTTGGTCACTTTATTCGTTGTTTGCTTTATTTACACAGTGTTATTATCTGAAAGACGAATGCGATGGAATACACGACTGTCAGAACAGAGCTGACGAATCACAGTGCAGCGACATCCAGCTGGACCCTTCATTACACTACGCTCTCCCTGTCCTCCAGCCCCCACCCCCTTTCATGGTGACCATGGATGGGAAAGGAATGCATCAGGTGCACTCTCTCCCTGGCCAGTCCTGTCCACACACGCACTTCTGGTGCCTCAGTGACAGCTACTGTCTTCCTGTCTATGTGCGATGTAACGGAATCTATGACTGTCCGCAACGAGAGGACGAACATGGCTGCAATGCCAATGACTTGTGTCCTGGGTTGTACAGGTGTCGAGGATCTTCAGTGTGCCTCCATCCGAGTCATGCGTGTGATGGTGTGGTGCAGTGTCCTCAGCGTGATGATGAGCTGTGGTGTAACGCGACCTGTCCACAGCAGTGTCAGTGTTGGGGGTTAGCCTTGGTGTGTAGACAGGGTGTACTATTGAGTTCATTCCCTGACCTGCGGTACGTGGACGTTAGTGGCAGTGGTATGAACCTGAAAGACTTTTCTCCTCATTTCATGTTGATTCATCTTAGCTTGGAACATTGCAAACTTTCTGAACTAGATGATAATTTCTTCGGCAATCTCAACAGTCTTGATGTCAGCAATAATTACTTACAAGAATTTCAATTAACTAAGTTTGATCAGTTTCCTCAGCTCAAAGCTTTATTTCTTTCAGGAAATCCTTTGACAGTCATGTTTGAAAGAACTACGAGTAATACAACCATTTTATCACTGCAGTACCTTGATATGTCATTTGTTGAACTTCCAGTTCTATATACAGATGATCTCAGACAGTTTGTCCATTTGAAAGTTTTTAATTTGTCAGGATGTCAAGTGAAAACAGTAAGTGAAAATGGGTTCGATGTATTCAAAGACTTACAAATGTTGGACATTAGAGGCTGTAAACTTTCTCAATTTCCACGGAAGATGTTAGCCAATTTGTTTCATTTGTACAGTGTTTTCACTGACAATTTTAAGTTGTGTTGTGAAGCAGTGCTTCCTCAAGGATTCAGTCTTAAGCACTGCCACGCTCCCTTTGATGAAGTGTCATCATGTGAGGCCCTCCTTCACTCCACCATTTACCGCGTGTTTCTCTCTCTATCCGCAGTCATGGCCTTAGTTGGTAATTTTATAACCTTCCTCTTCCGATTGGTTCGACGAAGCAAAGAACAATCTGGGTTTCACGCTTTTGTCACAAATCTGTGCATTGCCGACTTCCTGATGGGGGTCTACTTGTCCATCATTGGCGTGGCTGACCACATGTACCTTGGCTCTTACCTGTGGGAAGACACACACTGGAGACACAGCATCTTTTGCATGCTGGCTGGTTTTCTTTCTTTTTTGTCTTCTGAGCTCTCTGTCTTCATGATCTGTCTCATCACTATCGACCGGTTCTTGGTGCTGCGCTTTCCTTTCAGTCAACTACGTTTCCACTACAAACCTGCTATGTTGGTGAGCGTTGGTATGTGGTTGGTGAGTCTCCTTCTGGCCTCAGCGCCCTTGTTCCCTCACTCTCCCTACCAAGGATTCTACAGCCAGGTTGGCATCTGCATCCCCCTACCCATCACCAGGAAAGAGTTTCAGGGAGACGACTTTGCCTTTGGCGTCATGATTGTGCTCAACTTTGTGCTCTTCCTGCTGATCGCTGCAGGTCAGGGTCTGATCTACCTGTCCATCAGAGCCAACATCATGGCGGCTTCAGACACCGGGCCTCGTCAGTCTAGGGACATGTACATCGCTCGTCGTTTGATCACAGTGGCCGTGTCTGACTTTCTCTGCTGGTTCCCTATAGGCCTGGTGGGGCTGCTGGCCAAGCAGGGTGTGCCCATCTCTGGGGAGGTCAACGTAGCCATGGCCATCCTGGTACTGCCGGTCAACTCGGTCATCAATCCCTTCCTCTACACTCTCAATATCGTCATGGAGCAGAGACAGAAAGCCATAGAGGACAGGCTGTTGAAATGGCTCCGGTCAAATGAGAAATAACTGCGTTAGCTGACAACGATGATTAACTGATGATATTTTGTCTTGTTCTACATCCATTTCTAGTGTTTCGTATCAACTTTAGAAACAGACACTTCCTGTCAGGAGGTGTCCAAATCAACAGCAATTGATACCATACACTAGCATGCCACTAATGTGGAAGCCTACGATAGATCCAAGCCAACAAGTTCGCCTGCCACTTAGTGAACCCTGTTTTGTATGTGGCAAATACATAGGTGAAGGCAACATACCTTTGGCCATCTCTGATATTATTGAAACTTTGCACACTTAACACATAAGCAATACCACACACTTACATAACTTAAATCGCTATTTTGTTCTTAATTTATGGCAATTTTATTTATATTTTAGCAAAGCAAGAGTTATCGATTGTAAATGGAGTTCTTGTAAATAACGTATATAGCATCACAGGACAAAGTCACAACGGATAATAAAACTATTAAACGATTATTGTCAAATGTCCATCACCAACACAAAGCAAGCAATATATCATATCAATCTTGACAAAAAGATGGACAACAATCCTGTGCTCGATATTTAAGATAAACATAGATTTAACGAATCTGTATCCATCACAACACTATTAAACATTGTTTTATCATTGACAGAACAACAAATACAACCATTTCTTTTCAACTAACAGTAATACGCTAACACTGTATCATTAAATCTGTTTCAACAGTCGAATGTCAATGTTTTATCCGGCCAGAGGATGGATATTGTGACGGTGTGTGTGTGTGTGTGTGTGTGTGTGTGTGTGTGTGTGTATGTGCGTGCGTGCGTGCGTGCGTGCGTGCGTGCGTGCGTGCGCGCGCGCGCACGCGTGTGTGTGTGTGTGTGTGTCTGAAGTTCGAATATCTTGAAAAGGACTGGAAGGATTTTGATCAATTTTGGCAGAGGGGTAGACATTTGGAAAAGGAAGGTTTCTTTCGATAATCATGACCTTGCTGGTTGTCGATATTTTAGGATTATTTTTTTGGCCCAAGCACTAATCATACACATTTTTGAGTGACTACAGGGAAACAACCCCGGGTATTTGGCAAATAATAAAACAAGAGTATTGTCCCTTTGACTATGTGAGATCGAGAGAGAGAGAGACAGAGACGTATGAGTGGGGGGTTGGAAAGAGGAAAAGAGAGAGGGTGAAGTGGAAGAGTGGTCACGTGCCTGTGATGTAATAGAGTGAGGGTGGTTAGAAAGGGGGAGCATGTGATGTTTTGTTGTATTGTCTATCACAGGAGAGAAGAGTGAGTAAAAAAGGAGATAGGGATGGAGAAAATGAGGGTCAAATGAATAGAGAGGACGTCATGGGATTGCAGGGGGGAGGGGTGGTGGTGGTGGTGGTGGAGGAATGGTATGTATTAAATGTGGTGTAGTGTTTTGTGATCACGTATGTGAGGCCTGATGGGTCTAGATGTGTGTGTGTGGGGGGGGGGGGGGGGGGGGTATGTGTGTTTGTGTGAGTACAAAAATATAAACACATGGACTTACCCTATGCAAACTATATCCTATCAGACTGGTTAGTTGCTTTAAGCGTAGGCTACGAGACATAACTGTGTCCGGATTTGCACTGTCACTGAAATAGGCTTTGATCTTGCTCCAAAAAGTGGAATAAACAAGCTTCATAAAATAAATGATGATCATTTCATTTTAGTACTTTTTCCTCATCCAGTAGTCAATCATTCACACTCCAAGGCCCCCATTCAGGCGTGTGAACAATGTTCCAATGTTCTGTTCAGACTTATCCATGTTTTTGTCTAGGAATGTTCTTTTGAGTCATAGCTAATATCGTAAGCCTATGTCATTCATCAAGACTTTTGTTGAACGCTTTGCATAATTTAAAAAAACATACGTTATGTTCAGATCATAATACATTTTGATATGAAATATCATTTCGATGATTAAAATCTATGTATTTTAATGTCTTCTTTTATTGTTTAAAATAATCTGCATTTCTTTCATCGCGCAGATTATTTGTGTCACATACACACCCAACAACATCTGTGATTAGTCCTTTTTTCAACTTTAGCACCGTTGATCACAACCAAGTTTGGGATAGTGTGGAAAACTTCCAACATATCACATAACATTTTAAACAAATATTTCAAGATTGCCAACAACATTAACACAGATATTTAATACCACTGACACACTCATGCCTCATATAAACATAAGTATTTTCTCGATGATTCAGTCTTAACACTCACGTTTTAACAGATTGCCATTATGTCAACATGTTTCTATTTATATAGGCGCCACTTAGTACACCTATCTGTATTGTTAAAAAATCGGGACTTTACTGGAGTTGCTGTGCCTCCGGACATTGCCTCCAGTATCGTTCCCACCATATTTGTATTTACAAATGTCCCATATGTGTCTGTTTCAGACGTAAAGCATCATTTTTCATTCAGGCGCCACTTAGTGAAAAGTCATGTCACGCATTTAAATATGACAATCTACCACCATCAATCCCAATATAACAACATTAATATCCATGATAACCACACACAGAAATTTTGTCATGTGGATAATTAAGCAACACTGGGCTTTAAAATCTGAATATTAAACACAATTGCGTAATAGAGTTTGGTTCAACAATCAGCAGTATAATCAATACAAAATCAATATCAGTTGCAAAAAAAATGAAACAAAAAGAAACAAAAACAAAAACAAAGAAACATACACGAACGAATTCATACTCCTTAGCTCGGCAAAGGACAATAATCAATACAAAACATTGTAGTAAATCCTACTTTAAAAAACCCATAATTCGAAGCATTACATATTCAGTCTTCGAATAAGTATTTTGTAGTACTGCAATCAGATCGCAACCGTAATTTAATTCAACCGGCCATCGACTCATTTCAACCATTCACGTTTAGCCTCTTAATCCCAACATGCTCTCTCTCTCTCTCTCTCTCTCTCTCTCTCTCTCTCTCTCTCTCTCTCTCTCTCTCTCTTTCCAGTTAGGTGCGTTCCCTCAGTTTGTGCTGCTCGTTGATGATCTGCATGTACTGACTGATCAAGGTGGAAATCTCTGATCCCTGGAATCATAAATAACAATAACATTATATTTGAGTATTGTGGACTACACACTAAATGTTACTAAATCTTTCTTTTCTATGTAGATTCGTCATATTTTGTCCGCATATTAACTAATTAACAAGAACATGTTCAGTAAAACTCATATCCAAGACTCAGTTCTGTAAGGTGAATCGCATTCCTCTCTTTCCACAGCATTACTTTTCCCAAACCGAAGTCCGATACCCATACACCTGGTTGGAATGAGGAAAACAGGAAAAGGTGTCTTATTTTTTAAAACGCTGAGTTGAATAAGATTCGAATCCGTGACCCACGAAATGTCGGATTATGAATCAACAGACTTTTCCCGTGGCAAAGGGAAAGAAGTCAAGAAACAAATAAAATCAACCAAACAACAACAAAACAGAACAACGTCTATTGTTGGATGTCAACAAAAGGCAAATGTACAAAAGCATACCTTTTGTGATAAAAGTAGTCACTAACACTCAACACGAGAATGAAAGTAGATGGCACAGACCTGGTCCGTTTCGATGCGAAGAATCTTCTGCACCATGAGGTCTCCGATCTTCATGTCCAGAAAGCTGCCCCCAGCATCACTGGTGTAGCGCCGCGTGGACAGCACTTCACGGAAAGGGTGGCTGGCCAGGGTTTCCTGCACACACAAAATGAGTATAACAAGACCCTTTCAGTCTTAGTTTTAGTGAACGAAACAAACGTCTCTGTTGAGATCACTTATGGTTGTTGAAAAACCCAAAGTATCAAAATAAAATCAGCTATTCAGTTTCAGAAAATAAAATAATTTATTTATCCTCAAAATTTGACTGATGCGACTCTTTTTCTGGCATAAGGAAACACACAGGCATTGAGAAAAGGCAAATATCCCGAAATAATTGACAATAAAGTAACATCACGTTATTTACACTCCCCCCCCCCCCCCCCCCGTATGATTGTTACCTAATTTCATATTACAAAATAACTTTCTTCCAGTGTAGGCTTATCTCCACTGGCCTATTTAAAAGTGCTTAAAAACATGAACATAGGATAAACATAATATCGTATCAATGCACTGCAGAACAACGGTAGATCTCCTAAACGATTTTACAGAGTTTGCCCAGATCTGAAGGGAAACTGTGGTACACTAATGATGTGTGAAATCTGAAATATCTGAGCAACTGGTCACACATTAGGCAACAATAATGGCAATCGCGAGTTCTACATTGACGTGCTTACATGAGTGTCTTTGTGTAGAAAGGAGAGCCCCCTTTTACTGACAGTCAGCAAGCACTCTCCTGCCGCATTTGGAATGCTCTGCAATGTAACCAGACATAAAAATGCTTTTATGTATAATACTTTCATCCTAAGGAAGTATCTCACAAAATAAACACGCAATATTCTTCATCATTTTAAAGTAGCAAGCAAGCAAATGGGTTTGCTTTTAATTAACACAACCACTTGCAAAACAAATAAAATAAAAGAATAGAACATCAGATTATTCTTAAAGGTTGGCTAGCTGGTTGATAGACTGGGCAACGTAGCCCATGAAATATTGTGAATGAGTGCATAAATGTACTCTTAAGTTGTATATAGGCTACATAATAGGAAGTTTGACAACTTTTGCGATGACTCATTCTTTGTGCTACCCAGTGTTATCCTACATTCAACCACCTCGAAACTTTGCGAGACTAGAAACAAATGTCCTCTTTTCATTACAAGAAAATCTAATTATTGTTATACGCTGTTTGTATTTACAACAACGTTGGGAAATTAGCAAAGATTCGATACACTGCATCTCAAAACTGTAAATTTACCTTGATGAGAAAAAATGTTGATCCAAAGAGCGGCCACTGGGACAACATTTCTGAAACATAAAATGTTATATTTCAATTAGAATTTAACCGAATTGCGTCCCTCTGCAAATTTTACAAATATTCCAGATATTGTTTCTAAATCATCGTTCCCACCGGATTTTAACAATCGCTTCCAAACAACTTGCAAACCACGAGTGCCTCTTGATTTGAAAAAATGATTTGGTCGCAGACAATCAAACAACACACATGAAAATTGTTTGTAGCGAGGCTTCATTAAGCCACTGGAACTGATATTAGGTCAATGCCCAAGTTCTCTTTATTCAATAAAAGATACTCAAGCAACGGCTACAGTTGCGTCAAACTGCTTATAAAGATCATATTATCCCCAACATACATGCATTAAATATGAATAAATTGGTTTTGACTACATCTTCTGAAGTCCAAATTAAATTAATTGGTAAAATTACTGCATGGTTTTCATGAAAACTACCTCTAACCCCTCCCCCAAATAACAGAAAAAACATTGATGAAGCAATTTTCATTGCCAAAATTTTATCATTGGCTCCCACAAGTGAATAAAATGTGTTGATAACATACGGATATGACATTGAAGAATTGACTTTGACTGTCAATGTATTAAGAAAGATTTGGAAAGGTTAATCACATATTCTGATGAGGATAGACCAGCTACAACAACAAACACTTTTGAAAGCAAAATGAATGGCAAATAAAACAAAAAGAAATTGAAGTACCCAGGAAAAGAACTTTGGCGGACAGGACAGTATGAGTGGCCACCTCGGTCAGCCTACCCTGGACCCTGTTCAGCCATTGCTGGACACTGGGTGACCTTTGACCTTGACGCACTGTGTGGGGCACCAGCACTTCCAGCTGCTTCCTGAAAGGCCAATTCCATCATATTTTAAACAATTAGTCTATACAGTCAACCAGAAATATAAACGCATACCTAACGAAAATATGTGGCAACGCACACGTAGTGGCAAAGTGGTTTCTTTGGAAGAGAGTAGTCACAATTTACACAAGGTGTGATTCATTGAAATACAATAGCCTACAGTCTAAAACATTACTTCATTAAATCCGAGCAAACATTGTACAATTACGCATTGATCCGATAATATAAAAGCAAAACTTTAATGGGGAGCTATCTGTTGAATCGCAATAGAACTCAACATATTTACATATGAGAATCAAAAAGAAAACCTTAAACTTCAAAGCTTCTAAATAATAACAATAACAATAATAACAATAATAACAATAATAACAATAACAATTTGTTAGCATGTTTCAGTCAAGAATCAAAGCTCTCATGAGCAAATGAACCTCTAAAAGGCACAGTTTCATAGTTACAAAATAATATAAAACTTATTAAATAAAGTACATGTATTTGTGATACTTTTGTATCAGACATCACAAATATAATAAGCTGTTTCATCCCTTAGGTAATATTATTCCCCGTGGGGATACCGGGGAGTCTTTCGTAGAATAGTTACCCCGCCTACTGGAAGTTCTGTGCTTGTAAATTCCCCTAGTCTGTCACTCTCTTTGACTCTGCCTTTTCCCTTTGCTTTCTATCATCTACTACCCTTCTGACTTATTGGCCCATTCTCCTACCTTTTTTCAAAAAAATCTTTCAAATACATTTTTCCTTTTAGCTCCTCCGAAATCAGAATGTGTCGGTTCTATGCAGCGGGGAGACCAATGAAAACTGAAAACCGGACACATACCTACCTTACCCATTATGGCTATATGGCCTGGGAACACAGAAGAAGAAGAAGAAGTAATATTATGCTTGAACAATGAACATTTCAATTAAATAAAATGAAACAACTCAAACATATTCAAAGTCATCGTGGAAACGAGTGTAAAATCTATCAAATGAAAATAGAAACCAGAAAAGTACATGCTTTCACCGTGATTTTTGATAAGTGGCACTATGAATGTTTCTCTGAAAGCCATGATTTCGAGTGTGTGCGCAAGGATAGACTTGTATAACATTGATTGCTAAAAGGCGGTGTAATTGAAAGCAATCAAAATGATATGACCGGAAAGAGCAATCATCCGTGAACACAAGCTCACTCAAACTTGTTTGATCTAACTTCCTGTTCACCTGCATCACATGATTTTCCCATGCCACCCCCAAAAGGGCCATTTCGCTTAAATGGAGCGAAAACATAACAGTGATTAAAATTGTCAGAATCAGCAACATTTCTTGCTCACATAGTAAACAAGATTTTTTTAAAA
>JAGGCT020001583.1:0-25000 GCA_017654935.2 Phymorhynchus buccinoides
TGGAAACCCTATCTAGCTGTTCGACAGAGTTTTAAAACTCTATCGAACAGCTAGGTAGGGTTTTCAAACTCTATCGAACTGATAGATACAGTTTCGAAACTCTATCGAACAGCTAGATAGAGTTTTGTATCTTTGGCGCGCCATATAATACACAACACGATATGTCCGAGTCTCTCTATCTCTGGTCTCTCTGTCCCTTATTCTCCTCTTCTTTCACTTTCCTACTAATCTGCACCACGTTTCGGTCCTCTTTTTGTTCCCTTTTCCTTCATATTCTTCTTTCTGATGCAGGCTCAGGTATGTGTAGGAATGTGTGCATAAAAGTCAGTATGGTTGTGATGGCGCTCTTTTGCTGTCTCAGGACTAACCTCCTGGAACAAACTTCCTCTCTCCTTCCGTCAGCGACCGACTCTCTCTGCTTTCAAAGCTAACCTCAAAACCCACCTGTTCCCCCGTCATTAAAGCTCCTCTCTCTTTATCTTCTCTCTCTTGCCATTAGGTCTGTTTCTGCTATATTCCATTTATGTTATCCGTGTGTGTTCGCTTTGTATTGCGTTTTTGTTTGAATGCGCTTTGAATGCTAACGTGTGTGTGCGCTTTGATTTGATTTCTATCAAGATTCAGCGCCGGTATAAATACTGTATGTTGTTGTTGTTGATGGTGGAGAAAAGTGACATAATTTCACGTTTGTTCTGTCTTTGTACACACAATTCTATCAGAATTGTGCTTACAAAACGACTGGACTAAATACAATGAAACTTGATGTCTGGATGATGATGGCTGTTACGTCCGTTTCACCCAAACGGGAATCCATATAGACATATTCTCAGCGACTGAGTCTGATGGGTGTTTTTTTTTTACTATATTCGTTCACTGTAGCCTACTCATGTAGACATCAACGCACAAATCTCATAAAATGTCTGATACAAAAATACAGATTTCCCATCAGAATCGTGTACGGGGACTACAAATTTAAAGTGAATGAAAGTTGAAGAATTTCATCAGAAAAGTAGCATTTCACGAGAATCATGCCTCACAAATGTCACAGTTGGATCGAGTCGTATGCAGTGTGGCGGCCCCTTAACGGATGGATTATCTTTCGTGATATCAATTTACCGAAATGGCAAGCCATACAAACGTCATCCCAGAGAGTTCAATTTTACACAGAGGCAATTAATTCAGTAGGCCTACAAGCCATTATCCGTTGATTAACTAGGAGTTTTTTTCCCTTGTTCTGATGCTTGCTTTGCTAAAAACTTCATTCCCTCGAAGTAGGAACCTTTCACATTGTTTATAGTCCCGTCAACAGCAATGGTCTTCCCAGGACTGTATAGTTTTGTGTGTTGGTTTGTTTAATTGTTTCAATTCCATAGGGTTAATGTGTTTGTAATTTATATTTGAATGCCGTGTCACAAACTAATTTCTCTATGTTGGAGATAATGAAGTTTATGTGTTTTCATGCCGTGTCACAAACTAATTTCTCAATGTTGGAGATAATGAAGTTTATGTGTTTTCATGCCGTGTCACAAACTAATTTCTCTATGTTGGAGATAATGAAGTTTATGTGTTTTCATGCCGTGTCACAAACTAATTTCTCTATGTTGGAGATAATGAAGTTTATGTGTTTTCATGCCGTGTCACAAACTAATTTCTCTATGTTGGAGATAATGAAGTTTATGTGTTTTCATGCCGTGTCACAAACTAATTTCTCTATGTTGGAGATAATGAAGTTTATGTGTTTTCATGCCGTGTCACAAACTAATTTCTCTATGTTGGAGATAATGAAGTTTATGTGTTTTCATGCCGTGTCACAAACTAATTTCTCAATGTTGGAGATAATGAAGTTTATGTGTTTTCATGCCGTGTCACAAACTAATTTCTCAATGCTGGAGATAATAAAGTGGTTCCGTGTCCGAGTGTCTGAGGAGTACGCTTTACATGGCTTCGCCGTTTTGTTCTCTTTCCACCAGACACCTCGGCTCAACATAACATCATGGTTCGCAGTGTGGGTGATTCCCTGGGGGGGATGGAGCCATTGCCTCCACCACAGCAAGCCGCAGAGGCCCCCAAGGAAGACTCTGGGTTCTGGAGGCATCAGGTCTCCCTTCGATGTCTGCAACTCCTGATTGCCAGCAACAACAGGCAGGGTGTGGACCTTACTCCTCAGGAACTGGCGCAGGCCGTTCAAGGCATCGCGTCTGGACGTAGGTGTAAACGACAACGTAAATCTGTGTCTGTGTGTGTATGTTGTGCGTGTGCGTGTGTGCGCGCGCGTGTGTGGTGTGCGGGTATGTGTGTACTAGTCAGTCCTGTCTGACTATGACCCTCAGACGGATCGCAGGGAACACAATTGCTATTCCGAAATAGTTGGCACACTGAAATTTGTTTATTGTGGAGATGCTCTGCCTAGGAAACATTCCCACGCTCTTGGCTATGTATGGCATGTTTGGAAGGCTGGCGTTGGGGATCATTAATTTGGGGAAGGGGGGCAGGGGTTAACGGACACTTTACAATTATGTTATTACAGATATTTAAAAATAATAAAAAATACACATATTTCATCACCCCAATTCAATCAATGACAATTTAAAACTGGGTCTTATTATGTCTGCTGATGTTTTATCCCGTTTGTGTGTAAGAAAGAGCGAGAGAGAGTAGGGGGATGGGGTGGGGGTAGACAGCGTGAGAGAGGGGGGAGAGAGAGAGAGAGAGAGAGAGAGAGAGAGAGAGAGAGAGAGAGAGAGAGAGAGAGAGAGAGAGAGAGAGAGAGAGAGAGAGAGGAGGGGCTGGGGGTATATTTTCCCCACATGTATTTAATTTAAATTTATGTTTTCTAATGATATCTTGTTCTTACGATGTCAAAGTTATTTTTTATGTTTAAATTGTGTATGTCTCCTTTCTTAAACCTGCCGAGGGACAGGCGTCACTTTTTTAAAAAGAAATGAAATAAATTATTATTAATAATAATCTTAGTAATATTAGGTGAGGCTTAAAAAATTATTTTGTGGGTTTTATTTTTGTTTTGTTTTCTAGTAAGGAAAGCTGGCATTTCAGTTTCAATTTGAAGTTCCAACAGCTGCAATCTCCAAATATTAAGCCTCAACAATGCGTTAGTAAACAAAAACAAAATCAAATATTACAAATATCTGGTTTGTGAAGTAAAAATGTTTTAGGGTCTCTTTCCTTCTATCTCTTCGGGTTCCTAAGCATCATGGTTTCATTTGATATTTGTGTGCAGAAACCCCCTCGCTCTGTGATGATTTGGTTCAGGGAGCAAATCCAGGAATTGTTCAGCATCGTATGAAGACCAACAACCTCGTATTCTGATGTTTTTATTGATTTAATTGTAGAACTTTGACATTGTCATGAGAGCTTTCAGAGATCAGTTCTTTGGGCATGAGTATTATCAAAATTGTATCTAATCTTTAATCCTGTTTAGTAAACTAAACATTAACATACAGTCAGACCTGTTTACCCCCTACACAAGTCTTGAGTATAGTCTGGATAGCTGAAATGAGTAGTTTTTGTGCAAAATGTGTAGTTTTATTAATTAACCCATCAAATTGAAACAATGTTCACTGAAAATGAGTAGTAATCAAGAATTAAAGAGCTTTATTTTCAATTTTGAAGAGCAGTAGAGATCCAAACTATACTACTCGGAAAGAGTGGAGTAAACAGGTCTGCATGATACTACAGACCCCTCCCCCATTCCAACCTAAACCTTACAACAAAAACCTACACCTTTATTATTTTTCTTCTTCCTAATTCCTGAGTTTACAGTAATTTACCATTTAAAAGAAATTTGCACAGATATTTTTTGCTACTGTACCTTTTTTTAAGCAATTAAAATATTGAAAGGCATTTTTTATTTTACAGGAAGTATCAATTAAACTAAAAGATTTTTGTTATAATTTTATTCGTGTGTGTGTGTACCATTTATGTCAAACGTGTGTTTTCGCTTTGTATTGCATTTTTGTTTGAATGCGTTATGAATGCTAATGTGTGTGTGCGCTTTGATTTGATTTCTATCAAGATTCAGCGCCGTATTAATACTGTATGCTGTTGTTGTTGTGTGTGTGTAATGATATATGAGGCCACACACTACATACAAGCAAACCACTATGTCAAAGGAAAAGAATGCTTACGAAATTCAGTCTCAGTACAAGTGACCATATTAATTATTGTCATCTTGTTATAGTATAACGTATAACTTATACGTTTCGCTAGTGTGTGGTTGTATTGATCACTGAGGCTGATTGTCTGATTATAAATGGAACACAAATTCTTTCTTTGTTGATCACTCATATTTATAAGTGCAGATGTGTCATGCTGCTGTTATGCCTCTAACTAAAAAATAGTAAGGCCCAGCATGTCTGTCTTTGGAGGGAGACAATCTTTGTTAGAATCTCTAGAACAAATGCAGGTGAATGGACCAGTAAGACAGAAACACAGATGACAGTATGCAAAGTGAAAAGGCAGAGTCAAAGAAAGCGACAAATTAGAGGAAGTTACAAGTGCAGAACTTCCAGGAGGTGGGGGAACTATTATTTGTACAAAAGATCCCCCAGTATCCCCACGGCATGAAGTATCGCATAGATTTTTAAAAATATGAACACAACACACACACACTCTCTCTCTCTCTCATTATCACTCACACATCTAATCTGCACATAAGATATATGTCAGTCAAAAAACCTTTATTGTACTGTAATTTCGTCAGTTTTCATTCAATAACAGCACAATGAAAACTGAGACATCCCAGGCTGACATCATACAGCCTTAGGAGAAAAGCTATCATATAAAACAAATACCACCAGTCTTACTTCAAACGCACACACTTATACCACAAGTCTCATTAACCCTTTCACCGCCAAAGTCGCATTTCAGCACCACAGTGATTTAACACCTTTGTCACTAAAAGGCATCAAATTGGAGTCTATTATCCAAAGACCCTATTGTCTTAGTTTTGGGAAGTAAGGATAGACCTTATTTTATGTATGTCACAGAAGAATCCCCAATACTGCAGATGGATTTTGTTCTCTACCCAGGTTAATTTAATGGAAACTTTTGGCTGAAATATGGCTGGCGGTGAAAGGGTTAAAAATGCACATGCTCACACTACTAATCAATTAAACAATCTCTCACAAACAATATTATGAACCACCCGAAAGCCATGCAATTCAAATCCTTAATAACGAGAGTTCAAACTCAGACCTGTTTACCCTTATAACCTTCCCCGACGACTGTGGGTGTAAAAACACCCTGGGGGTCATAAAATCGTTAATAATTTTGTATCTAATTAAGACATTTACCCAAAATTTTCAATAGCTGTCACGTTTTTCATTTCAAACGATATGAACCAAACATAATCTTAATAACTTTGAACATAAATAAATAATTAAACAATTAAATTGATACACCCTTATTAGTTGACTGTGGGTGTTTATGGCACCCTTACCTTTATAGAAGAAAAACCCTTATTAGTCGACTGTGGGTGTTTTTGACACCCTTACATTTTTAGACTGAAAAACCAACAGAGCCCTATCCGTTGACTGTGGGTGGTTCAGACACCCTTCCTTTCATATAGCAGTAGGCTGCTGGTACCATGGCAACATTGATAGCTATATAGGTACCAATCTCAGACTGTGAGATGCTGAGTCCAGAGGTCCCACATTCCTTACCAGTAACATGATACCACTGCAGGTGGCCCTCCCCATTACAGGAATCTGAAGGCATTGGATGCTTTCCGTCTGTTTATTTTAGACAAAGGGATCATTGACAAGATAACGGAAAACACAAACAAAGAAGCACACCGAGTCCACAAAAAGCATTGGAAGAACACAGACACCTGTGAGATTGGAGTTATCATTGGCTGCTGGCTGCTTCTTGGTGCCGAAAGGCAAAACATGCTGGGCACAGAAAGCATTGGAAGGACACAGACACCTGTGAGATTGGAGCTATCATTGGCTGCTGGCTGCTTCTTGGTGCCGAAAAGCAAAACATGTTGGGCACAGAAAGCATTGGAAGAACACAGACACCTGTGAGATTCGAGCTATCATTGGCTGCTGGCTGCTTCTTGGTGCCGAAAAGCAAAACATGTTGGGCACAGAAAGCATTGGAAGAACACAGACACCTGTGAGATTGGAGCTATCATTGGCTGCTGGCTGCTTCTTGGTGCCGAAAAGCAAAACATGCTGGGCACAGAAAGAATATAGGACTCTACTATGGGAACCCTATGGTCAAAGCCACAATGGGTCGTCAACGATTCATAGATCTACTGACATACATGAGGTTTGATGACAAGGAGACCCGGCGCTCACACAGGCGAGCCCAAGACGTCTTTGCCCCATTCAGGGATGTTTGGGATACCTTCCAGCGCAATCTGCGCAAGCACTATATGCCAGATCCTCTCTTGACAGTTGATGAACAATTGGTCCCATTCAGGGGTCGTTGTTCATTTCTCCAGTATCTGCCATCAAAGCCAGATCGTTATGGCATAAAGATCTTTTGGCTGGCAGATGCTCAATTTTCTGCTCAATTTCACCAGAAAAGTTTTATTAGTAAATTCAGTCACTAATTCTTAGTAAATTTTAGTATAAAACAAGCTGGAAAAAGCAAAATACCTGGAAATGTCCACGATCGGACAGAGAAAAATCACTCAGCCGCGGATCGGCGGATGCCAAGTTGCAACTCGGCGCCATCGCGATCAATTTTCACTTCATTTTCCGTTGAAAACTTCAAAATTCTCACATCATCGTATTTTCCAGTGATAATATAATCTAAATTGACTCATTTCAAGCCCTAATTACAATCTCTACCATTAAAAAACTGCCTGGAAAGCTCTTCGAATCGACAGTAAAAGTCTGACCGCCATTTGCTCAGTCCCGAAATAGATCGACCAAAATAAAAACATTATTTCACCCCTTTAACCAATGAAAATGCAGCATTTAATGCATGTGACGTCAAGCACAACCCCTTTTCTGATGACGTAGTGTGTTAGGTACACGTTTCGGTCAACCCTTGCGTCTTTTACTACGAACGGAAACAAATAATAGACGGTTTTTCGAAATCCGGAATTTTCAGCGTTCACCCGGAATTTACTATTTTACCCGGAATTTTAGCAAATTTCCAGAATAATTCCGGCTAAACCGGAATGGTAAACAGGTCTGCAAACTACACACAGACCACAAGCCACTAGTGCCACTCACGAGCTTGAAAGACATTGATCGTGCACCACTTCGCTGTCAGCGGCTGCTCATTCGCCTCATGCCATTTAACTTCGATGTTCGCCATGTACCAGGAAAAGAAATTGTCATCGCTGACGCTCTCTCGAGAAACTATCTTTTAACCATAGTTATTCCCAAACATCTATTACCATTCCAAAACAACGAGTATGCAGTGTTTGCACAAAATGCCTTAAAAACTTCAAGGTTTGGTGATTCAGGACAGGGGAGGTTACTACACCCATTACTGAGAGTGTCATGCAACTGTAGTCATAAGATCCGTGTTAAAAATAAAAGTCAGAAACGTGTGCTACTTTTTATATGATGAACAAATTGGCAACACATCAGTAGTTCACAGTAGGTTATTAAAATGAAACTCCTTTTTTTTTAAACAACAAAATGGAAATGAGTCGTCATATTTCTGGACTTGAATTGCTACTTTCCTGAAGAAAAGTGGAACATTTCTTTTGAGTTCATGTTTTAAGAATGATTGAAATTTTAGTAATGGATTTCAAAGCAGGGTTGCTCAACTTCTTGGCTTCAGCTTAGTTCCAGGCGTCAGAATTGTCTGAGGTCCACTCCTCTAAAAACTGCAGTAAAATGGCCACCAAGGCCTTACATAGTAGTAGTAGAGGGCCATTACTGAAATCAGTTCCAAACATGACCAAAAAGGCATAATTCAATTAGAAATTATTTTTAAAGTTTAAAATGTTATCAGACAGTCACAATAACATCAGAAACAAAAGGAAAATGTCCGCCACCACAAACAAATCCTCTGCCAGAAATTTTCAATCCTCTGAAATTGGCAAATCCTCTGACAATTATGATGCGTGAGTTAGAAGCCTGTTTCATCGGAATCTGCAGTGCTATCCGGGGAACATGAACTTATATTAATAGCTACAGGTGATCCTCTCCAGAAAAAGCTAACATGTAACCGTTTACCACTCGGCTACTGGAGACAATGTTTATTGTAGTCTACATCCTAACCATATACCAAACCATTATAATGTCCACGTAGAAACCAGAGACTTTGATGAATGCGTCCTCTCTATAGAATAAAGTTCCCCAATTAATCTATTTGCGCCCCTCCCTCCTAATCTCTCCAAGACTGTTCAGAATTTCCTGCAGTGAACGCCAGATTCTCGTCATTAAGGTGCATACAAGACAAGACGATACAGAGGGTACTATTCTCCTACAAGGTTCAGAATGCCCCTCTTTTGGTGTAGACACTGTTGTGTATATAGCTGATATTGTGAACCAGATGTCCGATCAGGAAATTGATACCCAGTTGTATGATAAACTCCGGGAAATGCCCTTTCCCCAGTGTGATGATCCCCCAGCCAACTACTACCCCGACAACAGTATCAGTGCTGTAACGGACTCCCCACTGTCTCCAGGCTCTGGATAGGACGCTCACCACCTTGGTGTACACACGACAAGACGACACAGAGGGTACTATTCTCCTACAAAGTTCAGAATGCCACTCTTTTGGTGTAGACACTGTTGTGTATATAGCTGATATTGTTAATCAGATGTCCGATCAGGAAATTGATACCCAGTTGTTGTATGATAAACTCTTTCCCGATCAGGAAATTGATACCCAGTTGTATGATAAACTCCGGGAAATGCCCTTTCCCCAGTGTGATGATCCCCCGGCCAACTACTACCCCGACAACAGTATCAGTGCTGTAACGGACTCCCCACTGTCTCCAGGCTCTGGACAAGACGCTCACCACCTTGGTGATGTAAGTGACAACAGTATCAGTGCTGTAACCGACTCCCCCCTGTCTCCAGGCTCTGGACAAGACACTCACCACCTTGGTGATGTAAGTGACAACAGTATCAGTGCTGTAACCGACTCCCCACTGACTCCAGGTTCTGCACAAGATACTCACCACCACCTTGGTGACGTGACAACAGTATCAGTGCTGTAACCGACTCCCCACTGACTCCAGGCTCTGGACAAGACACTCACCACCACCTTGGTGACGTGACAACAGTATCAGTGCTGTAACTGACTCCCCACTGTCTCCAGGCTCTGGACAAGACGCTCACCACCTTGGTGACGTAAGTGACATCTACGCCGACATTGATGGCCTTAGTGTCAGAAGAGCGCATAATTATGCAACGGGCTTCTAACAGATTTGTTCGACGGCACAGGCCGAAAGGCATTACCTCCCCTCATGTCATCAACTCCCTACTAAGTTTGAGGGAAGAGGTGGAGCTTAACGCCTCAGCACTAAACTCCATGGACGAGTATATTAACTCTATCATGCTCGATGCCAAGGAGCAGATAAAAAATGAGCTGAAAATGCACGTCAGTGACAAGCTGGACAATAACGAAGTCAAGTTTAACCATCTTTATGAAAAAAATAACAAGCATGGAGATGAAAATCGGAATTCGGTGATCACAAAAAATCTGTGAACAATAAAATATCCAAATTTGAAAATGAAATTAAAACCTCAGAGGCCATGTACCAACAGCTGTGTGAAAACATGACCAAAATAGAAAACGAAAACCACACGCTGAAATCTGATTTCAGCTACCAAAAGAAATCCCTGAATGAAAAAATAACCAACCTTGACAATGATAACAAAGCTTTGAAGTACGAAATAACCCAACAAAATGGTGCAATCGAAGACTTAACCATCTCCGTGCAGACACCCATTCCCCCAACACTCCCTCCAGGATCAACGCTGTGTCCAGCCAGCAATTTCCACCTCTCCTCAGAACCACCCCCTCACCACCCACACTCCATCTGTGTTCCTCAGGTGTCCCAGGCAACGAACCTCAACTCAAACCCTGCTGACTCCCCCCCTCACATCCCACCAACCTCCCTCTAGCCAAAGCACCTTACCCGCATCCTCTTCTTCGCCCTATCCCATGTAGTGATGTACTCTGTCCCTGTCTCTGATCGCTTTGAACTTGAAGTACCCTCACCTGTCTCTAGCCCCCAGACAATCCCCGTCATTCTAGGCAGACAACAAGCCCCTCCCCCCAGCCCCCTCCAGTGTCTCCAACAAACAACAGTGGAGAAAGACACCGACTGCTTGTTTGTGGGGGACTACACCCTGCAACAACTGAATGGTGAGAAAATGAACACAGGGCAGTTTGTGCACATACAGACAATCTGCGTGCCAGCCCTGAGGGTATCTGACCTTCAGCTGTGGATTGACTCCATCCCTCCCCTCCCCCAAATCACACAATCACGTGGGCGTGAATGACTGTAAAGGAGGTGTAGTCACAGCCGACAACTGGAGGTCGCTGCTTTCTAAATGCCGGACCATTTTCCCCTCTGCCACCATTGCAAGGTGTCAGCTTTGGTACCCCGGACAACAATGTCTGTAGAAAATCATGCGCCACACATGTTGATGTTGAAGTCCAAGACTTGCCACAAGTACCCAGTCTGTGCTCTGGAGTTAAGTTTAAGTCTTGTAGTGACGTCCAGAAAGAAAGAGTGGTTGCCAAAAAAATATAAGAGAAAAGACTACTGGAAGTAC
This sequence comes from Phymorhynchus buccinoides, assembly GCA_017654935.2. Taxonomy (NCBI): domain Eukaryota; kingdom Metazoa; phylum Mollusca; class Gastropoda; order Neogastropoda; family Raphitomidae; genus Phymorhynchus; species Phymorhynchus buccinoides. The sequence goes on from JAGGCT020001583.1 coordinate 10,725, forward strand.
ACTAATCAAAGTTGTTGGAAGTGCGCCAGTGAAAGTTACTGGAAGTACAATAAGGTAGGATAACAAAAAATTACCAGTTTTAATTTAAAACAGCACCTGCATGCAGACATACACAACATGATGAGTAGGGTCAAACAAGAGGATGGGGAGAGTGGGGTCTACGGACCTGGTGGTGATGACCGACATACATCTAGTGATGAGGAAGGCAGTGATGCAGATGTAGTTTCACATTGTAGTGATGAAGATGGGCTGCAAGATCTGGTTGCTGACAGCAGGGATAATGTCAATGCTGTAGGTGGTGATGGTGGTGATGCCTCTATTGATGCGTCTGTTTGATTTGATGGAACATGGCACAAACATGGTTTCACATCTTTATACGGCGTTGGTCTAGTTATAGATGTAAAGACTGGTTTGGTTCTGGACTTTAAAGTCCTCTTCAAGTATTGCCATGCATGAGCAATAGCTCAGAAAAGGCCCATGGCAGACTATGAAAGGATTATGTGGCAAGTGAGCCACAGGCAGTACTGCAAAAAGAACTTCGAAGGATCTTCCAAAGCCATGGAAAAAAACCCAGCATTGTGTTCTCACACAAAACTTAGGCAAGGGCACAAACTTTTCATCAGCTTTATCATGCCGCATAATCCGATTTCCTGAGACATTTTCTTGTTGGGATGTGCTGGAAGAGGCCTGAATTGACACTGAGAGATATGGAAGCCACAGCACCTGAGCTGCGAGTGCCAGTGCAGCTATAAATAATAATAATGATAGGACGTCTCTTGCTTCCATCACCAAGACTGGCTGGTTGGAGCAGTCAAAGACTTTTGCTAAGGCTAAAAAAATAAATAAAGTTGTGGCTACAGTATTCAGACCTACCCTATTTTTTTTCGGCAGACCCTGATTTCTTTTTGGCCTCGTCTAAAATATCTAGTCAACATAAATCCTGCACAGAGAATCAGAAATAAAGGACAGAGCAGAACCCCCCCCAGACATTCAGGTATTACCTGATGGTAAAAGGGGAAAGATTGCAGGTTTGCAAGAGCACGTTCCTCAACACACTGGGTCTTAAATGTCAGCACGCAACTGGGTACTGGATGGACATAGTAGTCATGGAATGACACCTTCAAGCAACAAACAAAACCAGAGAGACAGCCCCAAAAGAGCAACAGCAGCAACATTTTTGGATTCCTTACCCAAAGTGACTTCCCTGTTTATATTTGGAAACACTTTCAAACCAAAACATGCTTGCTTAAAGCTGTTTCGAAATTACTGTGACAGTCATGGTATGCATCGTGTGTCAAAGGCAGTTCTTTTCAAAGTGTTCAAGGAACGTAACTATGCTTTGTTTGGTATACAGTGTGCGTCAAAGGCAGTTCTTTTCAAAGTGTTCAAGGAACACAACTATGCTTTGTTTGGTATACAGCGTGCGTCAAAGGCTGTTCTTTTCAAAGTGTTCAAGGAACACAACTATGCTTTGTTTGGTATACAGCGTGCGTCAAAGGCTGTTCTTTTCAAAGTGTTCAAGGAACGCAACTATGCTTTGTTTGGTATACAGCGTGCGTCAAACGCTGTTCTTTTCAAAGTGTTCAAGGAACGCAACTATACTTTGGTATACAGCGTGCGTCAAACGCTGTTCTTTTCAAAGTGTTCAAGGAACGCAACTATACTTTGGTATACAGCGTGCGTCAAAGGCTGTTCTTTTCAAAGTGTTCAAGGAACGCAACTATGCTTTGTTTGGTATACAGCGTGCGTCAAAGGCTGTTCTTTTCAAAGTCTTCAAGGAACGCAACTATGCTTTGTTTGGTATACAGCGTGCGTCAAACGCTGTTCTTTTCAAAGTGTTCAAGGAACGCAACTATGCTTTGTTTGGTATACAGCGTGCGTCAAAGGCTGTTCTTTTCAAAGTGTTCAAGGAACGCAACTATGCTTTGTTTGGTATACAGCGTGCGTCAAAGGCTGTTCTTTTCAAAGTCTTCAAGGAACGCAACTATACTTTGGTATACAGCGTGCGTCAAAGGCTGTTCTTTTCAAAGTGTTCAAGGAACGCAACTATGCTTTGTTTGGTATACAGCGTGCGTCAAAGGCTGTTCTTTTCAAAGTGTTCAAGGAACGCAACTATGCTTTGTTTGGTATACAGCGTGCGTCAAAGGCTGTTCTTTTCAAAGTGTTCAAGGAACGCAACTATGCTTTGTTTGGTATACAGCGTGCGTCAAAGGCTGTTCTTTTCAAAGTGTTCAAGGAACGCAACTATGCTTTGTTTGGTATACAGCGTGCGTCAAAGGCTGTTCTTTTCAAAGTCTTCAAGGAACGCAACTATGCTTTGCATAAACCCAGAAAAGACCAATACAATGTGTGTTGTTCTTATTCCCTCGGTCGCGTGCCCAACGTGGACTGAAATCCGTTACCAGAAACTCCTCACACTTCAGATATGTCAGAGGAGAGGCCCCCTACAACATCGAACAAGAAGAAGAGGAGAAGACGTCCCCAGCCCGCAACCTACACCGCAGCCAACGACACCAGCGGAGAAGTTTCTGCAGAAACACCTGTATCCAACCTTCAAAGGGAACAGCTCCACTCGCCATGGAACAGAGAGTGAACCGAAAGCTTTTGCTTCCCTTCGGGAAATGGGCTTTGACATGCAAAGGAGTGGAATTGTTGTGTGCAGTGAACACCCATGGCTTGCTGCTAGCCCAGATGGCATCCTGAACAATGAGATTGTGGAGATCAAGTGTCCGGATATTGCAAAAAGCACTTTTCTAGATTACTTTACTCAGAAAACGAGTGAAGTCAAGTGTGTTGATGGTGTGTACAAACTCAACACAAATGGCTGCCGTGGATGGTACACTCAGATGCAGCTCACAATGTACTGCACCGGCATTCGCAGAAGCAAACTGTTCATTTAAGGAGCCCAGAGAACCATATTCTTATATATGTTCCATTTGACAGTGCTTTCTGTGAAGAACAGGTCATTCGTCTGCAGAAGTTCTACTTCAAGCACATGTTGCCACGCTTGGCTGATGAGGTTGCAGAGGGACGAATTGTTCTTGGCAGAAAGTACTTGGCAATAACTCGGACTTCAGGTTCAGAATAAACAGTTTGCTGACACGAATGCCAATTAACTGAACACAACAGGGTTTCTGAATGCATAGGGATAGGGATTGTGCATACAATGATTAGGTTGAGTTTTTGTAACCAATAACTAGTAACATAAGTCCTGGGACTGGTCAACCAAAAATTGATGACCTATTCACAAAAATAAATCCCATTTTTTCCTAACCTGAACCCGCAAAGTTAACGTAGCTCGCTTTCTTTGATAAAACACTTGATGCAAAAACTGAGTCTCTGAGATCTCTCGCAATTGGGTTTTTATGGATGCATTCGGAACATAGTTGTACTTGTATTAAGTTGTAACACATTTGAAACTACTTTAAATCTATTTTTCCTATTGAAAAGTCACTAGAATTTTTGCGCTGACCTCTTCTTCGAATCAAAAACGAAAACCATGGTGACCGTGAAAAACTTGCAGTCATCTTGAAACTAAAACAAAAACAATACTTCCCGAAGCCTTTGGATCAGAAACTAAAAATGGTCAGTGACCAGACAATGTGCCTGGAAAAGCAATAAGTCCCATGACCAGACCTGTTTACCCTTATAATGAAAAACCCGGAATTTGCCACCCCAAAAAACGGAATTTGAGAACAAAAACCGGAATTCACATGATCTGTACACGACTCGCGATAAAGCGGTTTCTTGTTCTTCTCCTTTCCGTGAACATCGGCGTCGATTTTCAATATTGTGATGATTTCTTGGCTCAATTTTGCCAGAAAAGTTTTATTAGTAAATTCAGTCACTAATTCTTAGTCAATTTTAGTATAAAACAAGCTGGAAAAAGCAAAATACCTGGAAATGTCCACGATGGGACAGAAAAATCACTCGGCCGCGGATCGGCGGATGCCAAGTTGCAACTCGGCGCCATCGCGATCACTTTTGACTTCATTTTCCGTTGAAAACTTCAAAATTCTCACATCATCGTATTTTCCAGTGATAATATAATCTAAATTGACTCATTTCAAGCCCTAATTACAATCTCTACCATTAAAAAAACTGCCTGGAAAGCTCTTCGAATCGACAGTAAAAGTCTGGCTGCCATTTGCTCAGTCCCGAAATAGATCGACCAAAATAAAAACATTATTTCACCCCTTTAACCAATGAAAATGCAGCATTTAATGCATGTGATGTCAAGCACAACCCCTTTTCTGATGACATGGCGTGTTAAGTACACGTTTCGGTCAACCCTTGCGTCTTTTCCTACGAACGGAAACAAATAATAGACGGTTTTTCGAAATCCCAGAATTTTCAGCGTTCACCCGGAATTTACTATTTTACCCGGAATATTAGCAAATTTCCGGAATAATTCCGGCTAAACCGGATTGGTAAACAGATCTGCATGACCAACTGGTAGGAACAAGTCTAAAACAATCAGTCCCACATAAAATCAATCAGTCTGGGACAAAAAACTTGCCAAGATCCTGAGGCCCAAAAAAAAAGGATTGTTTCCGGTTTCCCGACCAACGTTAGTTTTTGCCCGCTGACCCCAAACTGTTTTTGACCAATGGGGCATTTAAAAAAAAATCTATAAATCGAAATATTTATTCCTATTATTCACAAAATAAATAATGGTCTGAATGTGGATTCAGAATTCATGCTTCATGTAGTTACTTTTGGGAGTTTTAAGCTGCAAACCAACTTTCTATTCAGAACGAGGCTAAACTTTAGCTACCGTCTACATGGGCAACTTTTTTCCCCCCGTCTTCAGCATTGTTTCAGGATGACCTAGCCCAACACTAAGCAGAAGCGTGTGGCCCGCTATGCATAAACACCCATGGTGTGTCTGATGAGATCAATGCAGCAGGTGAGCGCCCCATCACACACAGAGATGGACACATGTTGAATATTTCCTGGCATGGCAAAAGCCTTTTGAAAAGGTCAGTGGATCATCTGACAACTGACAACTTTGCCAGAAAAGAAATGTGTTCAACTTCAACGTCATCAAGACCATACCCGTGTTGTGTACTACCCGTAGTGCGAAGACAAACATTGAAAACAAACACACAATCAACTAAAGGGAGCAACATGGACGTAACTGTAATGCGAGTGTTTGAGATTCCAGAGAGGGGCAGGGTAAGGAATCCAGAGGATTGTATTAAAAATACGTAGATGTCTTTATGTAGAAACTGGGAGTTCCCGTGTGAAAACAGGCAATATAGAAATAGCACAGGCTCTGGAAACCACCAGCAGCTGGGGGAACAGTGAGATCGGTTGTATTAGTACATGAAATGAGACCAAGAGCTGACCGAATAAACGAAGTTGGTCAAATATTTTGGAGTTAAATATTTGGAACTCACACACAAAACTTAGGCAAGGGCACAAACTTTTCATCAGCTTTATCATGCCACATAACCCAATTTCCTGAGACATTTTCTTGTTGGGTACGTGCTGGAAGAGGCCTGAACTGACACAGAGATATGGAAGCCACAGCACCTGAGCTGCAAGTGCAGCTATAAGTATAATAATGATAGGGCGTCTCTTGCTTCCATCACCAAGACTGGCCGGTTGGAGCAGTCAAAGACTTTTGCTAATCTTAAGCACAACCGTGACCCAAATTTTGGGCAACTACTCATGGGACCTTTCCAAACCAAATGCTGATGTTTGGCAATGTTGTTCTTGAGTATAAAGCATTGTTGGACACACATTTTTTTAGGTGGTAATTTAGCTCTAGCCTGAAACGGGTCACGTTTTATCCAATGAGTCAAGGTGTGTCCGAGCACTGATCACCTGGGTTTTACTTTTAACAGCTTCACAGACTTTAACATAATAAAAAAAATCATAATCATGTTACATATTGATTGATTGATTGATTGATTGACCTTTTTTAATGTGTCATATAGGCCTTGAATTAATTTTTCCACAACTTGATCTATTAGGCCTACCATGGATGGAATTGACAGAAGTCAGTCTTTTCTTTTTTTATCTAAACAAGATCAGACAACGGAGCTGAAACCCCAAAAAATCTGAGTCCTCAACTTTATTCGTGCCTGACGAAGAGCCATCAGTGACAGCATTTGAGCCTATATCATATATGAATCCCACCAATGTGAGAAACAACTGGGAAAAAAGCAAAACAAGCTTCTTTTCAGGAACAGTGGAGAAAAGACTTCTACCTGCTCTCAATTGACCATTCCATCATCCATGGCTATGTTTTGTGCAGTGTATTTACCAAATATCAAAAAAAGGCAGAACAATGGTTTCAGCTGAGGTTCAAGATACCATCATGATCAATGGACACATGACAACAGCCGCTTTTTGAGATGCTCTGAATGCGCAAAAAGAGTGTACTGGGAGTGCACAGAGCTACAGGAGGTTATAATGGCTCAGCTGCCACAAATTCTCCCCAGTACAGGACAACACCCCCCCCCCCATCCACTTCAGGCCTTGTGACTCTAGATTGTTTTGAAGCGTATACACAACATGCAGACAGCACGCTGCGTCACCTAGAAGGGGCCATCAACACATTAGCAGACCAACTGTTTGAAAGCCAGAACACAAGAGACACAGCAGCTAATTGGAGCTTGGCAGCAGGAAAAGAAGGAAAAGAAATGGCACCGTCAGTCTGACCCATCCACATCCAGACCTGTTTACCCTAATAATGAAAAACCTGGAATTTGCCACACAAAACCCCGGAATTTGAGAAGAAAAAAAACAGAATTCACATTGGTACACGACTCGCGATAAAATACTGATTCAACTTGGCGCCATTGCGATCAATTTTCACTTCATTTTCTATTGAAAAGTTCAAAGTTCTCACATCATCGTATTTTCCAGTGATAATATAATCTAAATGGACTCATTTCAAGCCCTAATTACAATCTCTACCATTAAAAAACTGCCGGGACAGTAAAAGCCTGGCCGCCATTTGCATTCGGTTTCGGTCCACCCTTGCGTCTTTCCATACGAATGGAAACAAATAATAGACGGTTTTTCGAAATCCCAGAATTTTCAGCGTTCACCCAGAATTTACTATTTTACCCAGAATTTTAGCACATTTCCGGAATAATTCCGGCAAAACCGGAAGAGTAAACAGGTCTGCACATCTAGAAATAATCAGCGGCCCGTTTCCGACCACCTTTCCCCAAATGTCCCTTCTTTCCAACCCTCTCACCCCACCACAAGTGCCCAAGACGACCAAAGATCAAATCAACCCCCCTCCCACTCCCCACCACTTGTGGCAAAGAGGAAGAGAGCCCAGAGCACCCTCCGGGCTCCCCCTTCCAACAGCCCTCTAACCGGCCACTCCAATGACCCCCCACTCTCTACACCTGCGGTAGAAGAGGATAAGCAGGCAGGCAATGCCACGCCCCCCAAACAGGGAGAAACTTCGTCCTCCAACGAGTTAGCTAAACCAGCGGACCACAATGACCCAGAGGGATCAACTGGCACTACAGAAAAGACTCAAGTAGTGGAGAAGGGAAAGAAGACTGGAAAAAGCAAGAAAACCACAAACCCACCCAAGCAACCCCCACCACCACAACCCTGGTCCCCTCCACCCTCATCAGAGAGCGAGCAATATACAGAAGAGAGTGACAGTGAGGATGATAGTCCCCGGCCCCCCAAAGAAGATAGTCTACCTAAGATAGTCCAGCAACATGACTCTGTGATGAACGCGATCAACGCACAACGCCTGGGGGAGGCCTACGGGTTGAAGGTGGCTAAAAACAAATCATCTACCATTGGGGATTGCAGCAGACACAGCCTCCACAATGCAGAAGCGGTGGTCATCCATACAGGTGTAAATGACTTGAAATGCGCCACCCCCCAAAACGCCAGTGCCAGCTTAGTGTCCCTAGTCACGACTGCAACCGAGGTCACGACTACAACCGGGGTCATGACTACAACCAGGGTCACGACTACAATGAGGGTCAGGACTACAACCCGGTCAGGACTACAACCGGGGTCACGACAACCGGGGTCACGACTACAACCGGGGTTGACTTTAATGATACATCAATTCTTTCCAATGTAAGGGAGGTCTTAGCCTCAATGCACTACTTCACCGACTTCTCCATAGCACTTCATAACCCTTCTCGATTATAGCTTTCACAACTTCATTACAAATATTATCATGGAATATCAGGGGATTTATAGGGACAGAAGATGGTCTAAGAATTAACAAATTATTTGAGAAAAATGTGATAGACTTTATGTCTAGGTATGATATAATCTTCTCACAAGAAACCCATCTAGATGAAGAGAGGGCTTGTAATTTAGTTTTGCCTGGGTTTGCCCCAGGAGTCCACTATTGCAGACAGAAAAGAGGGAAAGCATGAAAGGCCTCTGGGGGTATTTCTATTTATGTAAAGCAACAAAAAAAGAACAATATAGACAATATGTCAAATTTTTACCAATGAATAACAGTGACATTGCGTGGATACTAGCTAAAGCACCATTTAAGGTCAGAAACGTTGACAATAGAGGCACATTTATAGGTTGTGTGTACATACCGCCAGCAAACTCTTCCTTTGGCAAAGACTTCACTACACAGATCTGGGACTCGCTAGAAAGGAAGATTGAAGAACTCACGCCTAAGGGCGACATTCTACTGTGTGGAGACTTTAATTAATGCCAGGACTGCAGATCAAGCTGACTTTATTACCATCAGAGATGGTGCTAGACATTTTCACTTTAGGCCAATTGGCCTAAACAGCCACAAAACCTTAGGCCAATTTCAACAATTTTAGGCCCTCTCACTCAGTCACAAGTGCTGTCGATCTCTGCTTGCTTGTTAACTGATCCCCCAAACGAAAGTAGCGACTGCCCGCTTATAAGGTTTGTCTTCTTTTTGGGAGGCATTTCAATCAAAAACCAGTGAAACACTGACGCTAAAGGACGACAAAATCACACAGACTCACTACGGTGTGGCAAACGTCCGCCATAAGCAGCAAGGGAAGCAACTCTCACGAGGCAATTGGCCTTGTGCTAGCAAAATCATGACGCGACAAAGTTAGCTTTTTGATCTCGGTCACACGCGGTGCAAGCAAACTTTGTTTCACTTCGTTGTTCATAAAAAAACGGATACACTTCGTTGTTCATAAAAAAAACCGGACATACTCGTGCTGATTTGGTAATCAAACCTTCGGCCCACAGGACAGTTGACTTTTAGGACATTTTTTGTAATTTTCGGCGAATCGCCGACGGCAAACAACAACCCTGCCATGGACATTGCAAAAACTTTTATGACCTACCAGAGGACTATAGAATGGACAAGTTCACGAGAAGACGCTCCATGGATAGCATGACAAATAAGAGTGGACGTTGTCTACTCAATTTGTGTGTAGACAACCAAATGTGCATTCTAAACGAGAGAGTATTAGGAGATTTGGAAGGATCATACACATGCTGTAGTCCGCAGGGTGCCAGTGTGGTAGACTATTTTGTTTGCTTACACACTATTCTAAGACGTATGTTAAAGATCAGACTCTGCTGAGTCGTCACTTCTACACTACGATCAATATACCCCACACACTGGAAGATTTCAGCATATTCAAGAACCCTGAGTGGTTATATGGCAATGACAGCTTTGCTGTGTCATGCCGTCCTGTAAGTCTACTCACGCCAGCATCACCATTTTAAACCAAAAATATGAATCAATAGAATCTGTTCAACTGTTGAAAAATAAACACACACACACACACATACACAACAGGAAAGCAGCTAACTGCATAATGTGAGTAAGAAGAAAAAAAACACCTAACCCAACACTGGCTGGCATCACATTTCCATTTGTTTTACTCCAGATTTGTACCGTGAGGGTAATAATCCCCATCTCAGGTGACATTTCTCTTAATCTATGTATTACAGAGGCCAAGCCCAAAAACACCTGTAATAACAATTAAAAATATAAAATAAAAAACTTAAAATATGCAGATGGCCCCAACTCATGTTATAGATTAATGTAATCTTCCATATATGTATCCCAATGAATGAATTAGGTGAAACTGAAAGGATATTAAAATCTTGAATCTTATTCGTACGCATTACAAATAGAACACACACACACAAAATTACCTGCACATATTTTTAAAACCATCCCAAAAAAAGACACTATCATTAGTATCAAACATCAGCGCAATACAACTGCAAAAACAGAACTTTTGGTCACAAAACCGCACAACACTCTTTCCCCTCATTCCTAAACCCTGGCGAGGCATGCAAAGAAAAAAGAATATTATTTTCACCACCCACCAGAACCATGGTGTGGTCTGGAACCTTGAACGCTTGGTGCAGTAAAATGCTTAGTGTATCATGCGCTGTATGTGCACAGTGTAGTCTCCACTCCTGTGATCGATCACTGCAGAAGAACAGGGTGTGCGTAACTAAAAACACGGTGCAAAGGTGCGACGCAGAAACCCAAGGCCTGGTTCTCCGACGTGGGAAGCGCGGGCAAGGTTGTATCGTGTCCCGTCATGGGGGATGGTTTACAGGCACTCACGTCGTTTCCATCAAATCTGATACCTGAACAAAAAAAGAAATGCGTGCACAAACCACACAGCGACACATACACATGCATGCATGCGAGCACGCACACAGAAAGAGAGTTTAATCACGCTTTTTTTTTTCTGAGAGAGTTCTTTTGTGATTGTTGAATGTACTTTTACAAAGTTTAACATTATTTAAAGCAAACTGTGCTTGTTGTAATGTTAGTTTTGTGGAAAAACAACTCAACGATGTCAGCAACTGGCCCACTACACATCAGACTGTGGAGGATGGGGTCAAATGACCCTCAGTGATTTTCAACCAGGCTGAACCCTAAATACTCGCAGACATGTGGATGTGCACAAAACGCTTCTCTTTCCATTCCTTAATTAAAGGGAAACAATCCAACAGGAGAATTTTGTCATTACATTTTGTGCAATAGTTTCTTCCCTTTGTACCAGTGTTATGCCTTAGATTACATTAAGAACAGATTGAAAATATTAGCTTTCATTTCAACAATGGCAGACATTTTGTTTGTCCAATTGATTTTTGCCACACACAAAAAATGGACATTTTGTTCTAGTAATTTTCTTGCCTTAGCCAAAAGTTCAGGACAGTTTGTTCTAAGTACAGTGGAACCTCTCTTATAAGACCTTCAAAAATCATCCAAAATGAGGTCTTATAAGGGAGGGGTCTTAAAGGGAGGTAACTTTAATGCTTACAAAGAAGGGCAATGTCTCAGAGAAGCAGGTCTTATGTGGGAGGGAGTCTTATAAGGGAGGTTCCACTGTACTGAATTTCCATCCTCAGTGCATCATTGCACACACCCATTCTCATCATATAAATATACAAGCTTATGGAAATATGCTGACACTAAAGACAGCCATGGTCTGCAGAGTTTGGTAATCAACTGGGACAAGGCCTCCGGGTTGACCCCACACAACCAGACACACACATCTTTCTTCTCTTCTTCTTCTGCGCTCCCACTGGGAGTCTCAGGCCAAATGGCCATAATAGGCTAGGTACGTATGCGTCCGGTTTTCAGTTTTCACTGGTCTCCCCGTTGCGTACAGCCGACACATTCCGATTTTGGAGGAGCTCAAAGGAGAAACAATTGTTTGGGAAGATTTTTTTTTTTTTAAAGACAGGAAAATGGGCATACAAATCGGAAAGATAGTAGATGATAAAAAGAAAAAGAAAGATAGTAGATGATACATGATATAAAGCAAAGGGGAAAGGCAGAGTCAAAAGAGAGTGGTAGATTAGAGGAAGTTATAAGCACATAACCTCCAGAAGGTGGGGGAACTATTTTTTACAAGACCCCCTGGTATCCCCACAGGGAGAGACTCACGTATGGATGCATGAGGCATCCACCCACTGCCCAAGCACACACGTCTATACACAGACAACCCTCATTGCACACGACTTACGCTGACAGCGGCAGTCTCTTTGCGCAGTTCGGTGACCACCTGGGACAAGGCCTCAGGGTGACCCCACACAACCGACACAGACACACACGTCTATACACAGACAACCCTCATTGCACACGACTTACGCTGACAGCGGCAGTCTCTTTGCGCAGTTCGGTGACCACCTGGGACAAGGCCTCAGGGTGACCCCACACAACCAGACACAGACACACACGTCTATACACAGACAACCCTCATTGCACACGACTTACGCCGACAGCGGCAGTCTCTTTGCGCAGTTCGGTGACCACCTGGGACAAGGCCTCAGGGTTGACCCCACACTCACACAGCCTGATGCATAGCGCCATGGTTTCCGCGTCCAGACCAGTGTCCAGCAGCTTGGACATCTCCATCAGTGCTGCACAAAGTCAAAAGCAATATATAATTTTACATGAAAGAGTTTGCTTTCAATTTCAGTCAAGGTATTGTAAGAAATGATCCATGTCTGATATTGTGTGTGCAAAGCACTGCAGTGCACAAATACAGTAAACTTTCATTTTCTACTTTTCAAGTGTGGTTTTCATTTATAAATCACTAAATGAACTGTGTACTGTGTATCATGACTGTGCGAGTGTGTGTGTGTGTGTGTGTGCACGTACGTGCGTGCATGCGTGCGCGCGCACGATCGTGCATGTGTGTGCACCCTTAGTTTGATTTGTTCCCATCTCATGAGCATAACGGAAAAAAATAATACTTTTGAACCATTTTGGAACAAACCAAAGAGTGCAGTGCTGGATGGTGATAATGACTGGTATTGCCCTCATGCTAAAACACTTTTTAAACAGTAAAAGCTGCCTCGCACTATCCAAGTTTTTTTATTCAAACATTTTATTTTTAGTCAGGCAAAAAAAAAAATAGTTGTGGTTACGGTATCCCGACCTACCCTATTTTTTTCGGCCGACCCTAAGTATGATTTTTTGGCCTCGTCAACAACAAAAAAAGATAGACGCAAATTCAATCGGGGAATGCCCATCAGGGGACAAACTCTAACGTGCTGAACGTCCACATGTCGTTGCAAAATGGCTTCATTTGCCATTTCAATGGACCTATGCGCTCACATTTCTGAAAATACGTGGGTGATTAGCACTTTCAAAGCATCTTACACGCTCGTGGATGTTTTCTGGGACATTCATCCGGATGTAGGAAAGGAAAACATTATCACTTGCCGAGGTGGTTTAGCTGAACCAGCCCTGAAAGTGAAAAATGTATTTCATGGGAGGTATTTTACGCAACACCAGTCGCAAGACATCTTGTTTCAAACCAGGCATCAGAATTGTCTGAAGTCCAATCCTCTGAAAACCGTGGTACAAAGTTCTACAACTGTACAAGTGCCACCAAGGCCCCAGACTATAGAGAGACAACACTAAAATCAGTTTCCAACAAGCCTTCTTCTTCTTTCTTGAGGCATCCTCCATCATCTTGACGATTCTGATGCTTAACAAAGGGGGATCCGATTTACTTATCATTATTACTATTAGCTGTGGGAAAGGATAGCTGCCCAGATGATCAGCTTACTGGGGAAGTGGGGTAGGATGGAGGGTGTAGAGGGTATGGAGTGTCACAGTCAAAAAAGTCGCTCAGTCAAATACATTGCCCGCTACTATGAGAGTGTGTATTTGCGACAACCAGAAATTTCACTTTTTATGTACTTGATGTTGAACCATTTACCTAACCCATAATAGAAAAAAGTGAAATTTGTGGTTCATGCTCATTGGGGGGAGTGGGTTCTTCTTTCTTTGAACAACCACCATCATCTTTTCTATGGTTCTGTTGTACTAAAGGGGGACTTGTCAGGCAGAAACTGAGAAAGACTGCAGGCAAAAATGTAGCCGCCTTCCCGGATTGGGGGGGAAATGGGTGTGGGGAGGGGGGGGGGGGGTAGATCTGGGATTTGAAGACCTCCATCGAGGTTGATGAAATTGCTTTGGGTGGGGAAGGCTGTTCCACTAGCACACTGCTCTGGGTGAAAAAGAGAGGCCAGTGCATAGCTCCGTCCTGAAGCATAATTATTGTCCGGACCGTGGACTGGACGCTAGATCAGTATTTGAGTATGAGTCTATGACTGACGATCACGATGGCGAAGTTGACTGAAACTAATGAAAGTGAAAAGGCTTAGTTATTACAGAGGGGATAACTAATACCATATGCTATTAAAACAGAAAAGCTAAAACAATCGTTCGTCTCTGCACACAGCATCAACAAAGACAAATTACTTTCAAAAGTTTCCCTCGCATTTGCAGCCTTCGTCTTAGCAGCATCTGCCATGTTTCTTGCTTGTTG
>JAGGCT020001584.1:2500-50000 GCA_017654935.2 Phymorhynchus buccinoides
ATTTACCTCTGACTGTTTCTGTTCAGAATTCCTTTCTCTTGGAACCAGTGAGGTTTTCTTCGCTTGAAAAAAAAAAAGGGATTCGTTAAGTTGATTAGCAGTGCCAGAGCTAAAAGAATGTTCTTTTTGTTCTTGTGCAGCCAGAGGCAGATTTTAAAGTGTATATGGGAGAAGCTGAAAAAAAAAGCAATGTTGCTCTCTGTCTTTGTGTCTCTTCTGTCTCTGTCTCTGTATGTCTGTCTGTCTCTCCCTCCTCTCTCCCCTCTCTCCCTCCCTCTCTCTCTCCCTCCCCCCTCCCCTCTCATTTGAAGGTATCATTTTTAGCAGGGAAATCTGTCAATAGTAATTACAAGGTCTTTTCTCTAAAGCTCGGTGTCCATCAGTGTAGTAGGTACTACACAACATGTTTGACAATCGTTTGACAAATGGCACCACCACGCCTTGTTGCCTTTGACTCGCTGACAGGCTATGCACACAAGCAGGTCTGCTTCTTTTGGTCTCCCTTCCCCAAGACCCAAACAACATGGGCGACAGCGGACCAAATGCGTACACAACGCACGCGAGTCGGTGTGAATGACATGGCAGCAGGTGTGAGAAAAACACAGAATGAAACAAAACAGATGCTTTGTATTAGCCAGGACACAAGATGTACATCGACCCTTAGACTTCTGATTCACTTCTGGACTTCTGGCATAAGGCTGTGTCAGACCAATTGACATAAGCTAGAACACCAAGGCTACATCAAGATGTTGTTATGCTCTGCATAGTTATGAGGGGATTGTCTTTAGCCATGGCAAGCTCCTAGCTTATAACATCATCAGTCCAAAATCCTCCGAAGTCGGAGTGTGGCTGCCCTGCCCACGTGCAGGGCAATCAAAAACGGTCACAACGTAATGTTCTCTTCCCTAGCTGGTGCATTTGTACCATAGTGTTCAAGGGCTGTTGGGATGATCCCTGGAGTCTTTAAGCCAGGGTACGACAACAACACTTCTGGACTGAATGCCATGAGCATATAGGTTTGCTTTTAGTCTGTTATTGGAATTGACTGAGAGGTGGTTTAGCTTTGAAGGGGGGTGGGTTGATTCGGGGTGGTGGTGGTAGTAGTGTTTGGGGTTGGGAGGGGGATGAATATGTCTAGACTGATTTTTTTTATGGGGGTGGGGGGGAGGAGCAAGGTGCAAATGTGCAAATTTGATTTACATCGATGTTTTCAGAACCAGTGTTGTGTAGACTGTCTGTCCTAGATATTGATCTGCGACTAGTGAAAATGCATCCAAGGTTGTGTTTAGCTAGATAGATAGACGAGTTCGAGAGAGAGAGAGAGAGAGAGAGAGAGAGAGAGAGAGAGAGAAGAGAGAGAGAGAGAGAGAGAGAGAGAGAGAGAGAGAGAGAGAGAGAGAGAGAGGTGGGGGTCAGATAGATAGACGGACAGAGTGAGGGAATCCGATAGGCGGACAGACAGTGGAACAGAAAGAGACAGAGCATGCTGCTTGTCCAGTTGTGGTCAAAGACAGCTGTGTTCAGTCAGATTCAAGGCTATGTTTCTCTGGAACCAGTACAGAGAAACACTACTGGTTGTTGGCAGTGTGCCACTGTTCTTCCAACCACCCCTCTGTGTGATATGTATCTCTCTCTATATGAGAGAGAGAGAGAGAGAGAGAGAGAGAGAGAGAGAGAGAGAGAGAGAGAGAGAGAGTGAGTTTTCACACCATCTTCTTCTTCTTCTGCGTTCCCGGGCCATAAGTCCACAATGGGTACGTATGTGTCCGTTTTCCAGTTTTCACTGGTCTCCTCGCTGCATTCAGCCGACACATTCCGATTTCGGAGGAGCTCAAAGGAGAAAACTATATGGAAGTTTTTTTGGGGAAAAAGACAGGAGAATAGGCCAAAAAGTCAGAAAGATAGTAGATGACACAAAGCAACACATTTTGCATTGCCTTGTTGCATGCGTTCACATGCATACTTATTCAAGTTCATACACGTACACCTGTAGGCGTAATGTGTGCAGGCTCATTATTTTGCTTCCTTCGGTATCTTTGTCCTGACTAGGCGTTCAAGACTGCACTTGGTCATCTCCAAACATAGAACACTCAATTTTTAGTGAAGTTTTATTTTTTGTGTATTTGTATTCAGGGGATCATGCAACATTGACTCGTTAACTTATTGACTACAATATTATACCGTTAGATTGAAAGCCAGAATATATTATCACACAAGGCATTGGGGCTTTCTGGATCTGCATTTGTACGTCGAAGGAGCCTATGAAGGCTATAAACTCGATGGAAATTGGGAGAGCGCAATGAGAGTTTGAACTTAATTAATTTGTTTTTTTAATTTTTTTTTTTTAAACTGTCTGGTGGTATTGACAGTATATTAAAGTTGAACCTTAGGCTTTTTCGTAGTATCCAGGCTGGACCAATCCGACTAGCGAAGCACTCACCGGGGACGAACCCCGACCGGCTACAGCTCCTGCCCTTCATTTGCCACTACTTTGACCTATGACCCCCCCATCCCTAATCGCTCGATGATTCGCTTTATTCCCAACACTGAGTAAAGACGCTGCATTGTGCTGTGTGTGTCCGACAGGTGGTGGAGGCCGGCACGAACAACCTGCCCTCCTGGCTGCACTTTGAGCCCGACCGGAACGTCCTCAAGGGCATCCCCACCCCCTCAAACGCCGGTCAGGTCTACCTGGAGGTCACGGCCTTCGACCCCGACGGGGTCCACTCCGCCAACGACATCTTCTCAGTCTCGGTCAGCGCCGACGGCCCCTCCATGTCCTGGGGGGAGCCCCTGCGCTTCCAGAAGGCGGCGTCGGCGGCGGCGGGGCTGGAGTCGGTGCGCTGCAAGAGGGAAGAACCGGAGACGGTGGCGACGATCGTGGTGGACGGGGACCTTGGGGAGATGGGGGCGGCGGGGCGGCTGGAGCTGGCGGAGCGGTTCCTGGGCCACATGGGCCTGCAGGGGGACATGGTGAAGGTGGTCCCCGCCCGGGCCAAGCTCCTGCAGGACGACTCCGCCCTGGTGACAGGGAGCGGGGATGCGTCCCAGCCGCGGCACCCCGGCGTGGCCCTGTCCTGGCTGGTGGGCTGCGGCAAGGTGGAGAAGGGCCACTTCACCATCCTCCAGAGGCTGGACGAGGACTCGGGCAGCGGGGTCATGGGCAAGGCCCTGGGTCACCCCGTGGTGGGTTGGAGGGTCACCAACACCCGCCTCCAGCAGCAGCAACAACAGCAGCAGCAGCACGCGCTGAAGAGAAAGCGCAGGCAGATCCGAGCCACGCCCACTCCGGTGCCCACCATGACCCCGCCCACCGCCACTGATGGGGGTGTCACGGACACTGACACCATGACTCACAAGGTGGAATTTCAATTTTGTCTTGCATAGCATTTTTTGTTTGTTATCCCTTTCACCACCAGCCATATTTCAGCCAAAAATGTCCATTAAATTTACCTGGGTAGAGAACACAATCCATCTGCAGTATTGGGGATTCTTCTGTGAAATATATAAAATGTTCTGCAGTTTTGGGGGGAAAGGGATAATTTTCCCTGAGAAGCAATGTTCTGCAGTTTTGGGGGAAAGGGATAATTTTCCCTGAGAAGCAATGTTCTGCAGTTTTGGGGGGAAAGGGATAATTTTCCCTGAGAAGCAATGTTCTGCAGTTTTGGGGGAAAGGGATAATGAGAAGCAATGTTCTGCAGTTTTGGGGGAAAGGGATAATTTTCCCTGAGAAGCAATGTTCTGCAGTTTTGGGGGAAAGGGATAATTTTCCCTGAGAAGCAATGTTCTGCAGTTTTGGGGGAAAGGGATAATTTTCCCTGAGAAGCAATGTTCTGCAGTTTTGGGGGGAAAGGGATAATTTTCCCTGAGAAGCAATGTTCTGCAGTTTGGGGGGAAAGGGATAATTTTCCCTGAGAAGCAATGTTCTGCAGTTTTGGGGGAAAGGGATAATTTTCCCTGAGAAGCAATGTTCTGCAGTTTTGGGGGAAAGGGATAATTTTCCCTGAGAAGCAATGTTCTGCAGTTTTGGGGGAAAGGGATAATTTTCCCTGAGAAGCAATGTTCTGCAGTTTTGGGGGAAAGGGATAATTTTCCCTGAGAAGCAATGTTCTGCAGTTTTGGGGGAAAGGGATAATTTTCCCTGAGAAGCAATGTTCTGCAGTTTTGGGGGAAAGGGATAATTTTCCCTGAGAAGCAATGTTCTGCAGTTTTGGGGGAAAGGGATAATTTTCCCTGAGAAGCAATGTTCTGCAGTTTTGGGGGAAAGGGATAATTTTCTGAGAAGCAATGTTCTGCAGTTTTGGGGGAAAGGGATAATTTTCCCTGAGAAGCAATGTTCTGCAGTTTTGGGGGAAAGGGATAATTTTCCCTGAGAAGCAATGTTCTGCAGTTTTGGGGGAAAGGGATAATTTTCCCTGAGAAGCAATGTTCTGCAGTTTTGGGGGAAAGGGATAATTTTTGAGAAGCAATGTTCTGCAGTTTTGGGGGAAAGGGATAATTTTCCCTGAGAAGCAATGTTCTGCAGTTTGGGGGGAAAGGGATAATTTTCCCTGAGAAGCAATGTTCTGCAGTTTGGGGGAAAGGGATAATTTTCCCTGAGAAGCAATGTTCTGCAGTTTTGGGGGAAAGGGATAATTTTCCCTGAGAAGCAATGTTCTGCAGTTTTGGGGGAAAGGGATAATTTTCATTATGAGATAAAAAAGATAAAAGGGATAATTTTCCTGAGAAGCAATGTTCTGCAGTTTTGGGGGAAAGGGATAATTTTCCCTGAGAAGCAATGTTCTGCAGTTTTGGGGGAAAGGGATAATTTTCCTTGAGAAGCAATGTTCTGCAGTTTTGGGGGAAAGGGATAATTTTCCCTGAGAAGCAATGTTCTGCAGTTTGGGGGGAAAGGGATCATTTTCCCTGAGAAGCAATGTTCTGCAGTTTTGGGGGAAAGGGATCATTTTCCCTGAGAAGCAATGTTCTGCAGTTTGGGGGGAAAGGGATCATTTTCCTTGAGAAGCAATGTTCTGCAGTTTTGGGGGAAAGGGATAATTTTCCTTGAGAAGCAATGTTCTGCAGTTTGGGAAAAAATTTCCCTGAGAAGCAGTGTTCTGCAGTTTTTGAGGAAAGGGATGATTTTCTCTGAGAAGCAATGTTCTGACATTTTGGGGGAAAGGAATAGGTTTAGGATCAGCCTAGGATTATTTTCATTAAACTGAATGACGGGTCAAGTCAAGTCAAGTCAAGTCAAGTCAAGTCAAAATGATCTTTATTGAGGATAAAGGAGTAAGCTTGACAGCTTTTTTCCATCCTGTCCTCAGAATGAAAAGTAATACGAAAGCAAATTCGAAAAATAACTCAACATGCAAAACAAAACATTCTAAAGTACTAAGCATTAGCCTAATAATATAGCGTTAGGGTTGTAAACATGAGGGGGGTGGGGGGAGACTAGAGTACAAGATTGCCGGAATAATGGGCAGAAGACTGAGTTTTGTTTTTGAAGTTGGGTTGTCGTGGTTGGTTTGCTTTCAGGTTGTGGTGATGTCTTCGCCCACTTTCACCATCGAACCCACCCCCACCCAAACTGACATGCCCCAGACCACCACCCCTCAACCAACCACCACCACCCCTACCACTACCACCACCACCACCACCACCCAGAAAAAGACCAAGCCACCCGTCACCACCTTACCACCCACCACCACTACCACCCCCACTACCACTACTACATCTACCACAACTACGTCTACAACTACTAGTACTACTACTACTACCACCACGACTAAACCTACCACCACCACCACTAAGACTACAACTACAACAACTGAGGTGAGTTTGCAGCGTGTGTTGTGTTTTGGGGTGGGTTTTTTGTGCTAGTCTCAACAAATTATAAGCAGTTTAGCTGAAGTTATGGGTCCTTGGCCCCCTCACTTTCCAACAGGGACGCTGCCTCTGTATCCCGCTGTGGACTAAGTGAGTGACCCCTGAACGTTTTTGTGGTGATGTGTTTTTGAACCTAGTCGAAGAGCCCGTCCTGAACGGTTGTAATGGGAAGCAACCGGCCAGTGCCAAGTCTTCTTCTTTTTGTTCTTCTTCTTCAATCACTCAGACAGTTTCCTGTCAATTATGAGCGTAGATGCATCATGCTACCATTATGCGCCTAACTAAGAAATAATTAGGTCCAGCAAGTCTGACTTTGGCTAAAGGAAATCTTTTGGAAACTGTTTCTTAAAAAAAGGCAGGAGAATGGACCGGTAAGACAGAAAGATATATAGTAGATGACAGTAACGAAAGGAAAAAGGCAGAGTGACAGATTAGAGGAAGTTACCAGCACATAACTTCCAGAAGGTGGGGGAACTGTTTATGCAAAAGACCTTCCGGTATCCCCACAGGGGGTCAGTGCACTGCCCGCTGTATACAATGCCGTCGCCATCTGGTTGGAATTAGGATGTGACGTCACGCGCTGCTTCGATCGTTTCCCCTTTCTGCTGTGTAGTTTGGAACAAGCGCCAGTTTTGAATGGTCAACCTATGGCGATATTTTTCACGCCAGAGGGCAGTCAATGCACTAGGGGCTTATCACGCGATTTTCTTACTTGGGCGTAGTGAGAGAGAGAGTGATGGTAGGACCACTCACTGTCTCTCTCTCTTTCTTTATCCCCAACTAATAATATAGAGAGGATTAGCCCCACACGAGCGTAATGCCCTCTGGCGTGAGAAAAATCGCACTAAGTCTCTCATTGACTTTACTGCTGTGCACTTGTTGCTGCGTTGCTTGGGGTGGCTCCTGTGTCTGTGTATGCTTCTGTACTGTGTTTGAAAACTATGTGTTGAATAGTTTGACTGTGATGTCATTCTAACACGTAGAGTAAGTACTGTGTGCTTGATTGCAGGGATCTTTATGCATAGGAAGAGAAAGTGCCTGTGTTCCGATTTACAACTGATGGACTATTGACTGGTGCTGTGAGTGAGTTAGCACAACTAGCATGGCTTAAACTGCTTCCTTCTCAGGAAGGAAATCCTTTTTTTTGAAAAATCGGTACAGACTGAAATCCGTTTTTTGAAAAATTTCAACAACAAAAATATAATAAAAACAGGAAAAAATGGCTTTGCGGTGAGCGAAAACCCGATTGCCACATAGAAACTGATTTCGGTTTCGCTTTAACAGAAACAGAAGTGCTTGCTGGTCCGTGTCCTGCCAAGTGTAAACCCCGTAGCTAGCATGTTTTCCTGCTGACCAAGAGTTTCAAGAGGTGAAATGCCCCCCTGACACCCCCACTAAGGGGCTCTGCTCCTATACCCCGCCGGGGCCTAGGCAGCCCCTGAACCCCTGCCCCATTTCCCTTTTTTTGAAAATCGTCAGGTTTAACCCTTGCTTGAACTCTTCTTCTTCTTCGTTCGCTCAGACAGTTTCCTGTCATATGAGCATAGATGCGTCATGCTGCCGTTATGCACCTAACTAAGAAATAGTTAGGCCCAGCATGTCCGACTTCGGCTTAAAGACCCACCACGTCACGTGTCAAAATCATGGTTTTCACGTATTTTCCCTCTTATAGCTGGTAAGAAATCTTAAGCTTCCAAGTATAAGAGGGAATGTGACACGTGATGTGGGGCATCTTTAAGAGATCTTTGTAAGAATTTATAGAAAAAAGGCAGGAGAATGGACCAGTGAGATAGAAAGATAGCAGATGGCAGTAAGCAAAGGGAAAAGGCAGAGTCAAAGAGAGTGACAGATTAGAGGAAGTTACAAGCGCAGAACTTCCAGAAGGTGGGGGAACTATTTGTACAAAAGACCCCCCAGTATCCCCATGTGGGACTTGCTTGAGTTGAACTGGGTTATTATTGCAGAAGCCAGTGAAGCCCAGCCCAAGGCCCCCGATAGTGGTGGATGAGTGCCTGAAGCCCACAGCCCTGAGGTCCTCCACGAAAGCCGTGTTCTTCCTGGGCGAGGTCATCGACTACAAGATCCCAGAGGACCTCTTTGACGCCTGCAAGAAAGGAGGCACCAGCCGCACAGACCTCATCCTCTTCAGGTGTGTACAGACACTGTATTTTACGCGCTATGAAGCTGTGCTTTTTTCCCCTCCAGGTTAAGACTCCTGCGCCATATAATGATTGACTAGTGGTATATAAAACAAACAAACAACTGCGCGACAAGTGTAAAGTGACGTTATTTTATTCACAAAAGACAAAGCAAAACTACTGGATATTTCGGCGAATGCGCCTTTATCAACACAGACAAACAAGAAAACAGCAAAAGGAGCAAAAAGCAGGCAACAAAAGGAGCAAAAGAACAAAAAATCAAAATCAAAACACTTCCCCTCTACTGTCCAATGCGTAAATGATCAAAATTTAAAAAACAATGCTTCCCCTCTACAGTCCAATGCTAATAATATAGTAAGAAACATTAATAATGTGTTTGTATGCAAATTCTCTCCACCACTGTTGTTGTGTACTGTATATAGGTAGGTGATGGTCATATAGGCAGGCCTGGGTCATCCTTTATTGAGGATGAACCTGGGGTCTGTCTCAGTGTGGCGGTTGCTTATGCTTTGCTAGGCGAATTGGTGCCGAAAATAACTTTGATGAAGGGAGTTAATTTTAGAGAGCTACTTTCCCTTGTTTCACTATAATAAGTATGTCGGAAGCATGGCTGAAGATTACCAATAACAACATGACCCCCCCCCAAAATTTTTTTTTTCACTTTTTCAGTCGCATATTTTTCTGCGTTTGGGTTCACAACAGAAACACTTCAACCAAGATCCCAGCAGACTGATCTTTCAGTTCAATGCCCAGGAGAAGAGGAGGAGGATGAGCATAATAAACAGTATTATTTGTTTTTGTTATTTTTATGAGAACGTTGAGGCTCTCTCTCTCTCTCTCTCTCTCTCTCTCTCTCTCTCTCTCTCTCTCTCTCTCTCTCTCTCTCTCTCTCTCTCTCTCTCTCTCTCTGTTTTTTTCCTCATATGTAATATGTAAACTTTTTTCTTTTTTTTAATTTATTAATAAAAAGCACATCTGTATCGTTAAAAATTCAGGACTTGCACTGCCTCCAGGATCGTTCCCACCATCTTTATATCTACTAATGTCCCATAATGTGTCTGTTTCAGACCAGAGGACGTTAAATGGATTTTCATCTTGTGTTATTTTGGCTTCACCACAGGAACACGTCCACCAAGATCCCGCCCGGGTGGTTCCTTCAGTTCGACGCCCCCGAGCAGCGCGTCCGAGGCATGGCCCTGCAGGAGGGGGACCTGGGGGCGTACAACATGACCCTGGTGGCCAGCCTCAGGGACCAGGCCTACATCACCACCACCAACCTCCGGGTCATCGTGCGCAGACCCAAGGGGCGCAAGGCCCGCGTCACCCACCAGATGAGCATGACCATCGACACCGACTACCAGGAGTTCATGGCCAGCTTTGAGAAGAAGATGGATCTGGCTAACAAGGTGAGGAGGGACGGAGGAGATGGAGAGGAAAGAGAGATCGAGAGAGAGAGAGAGAGGGGGGGGGGGAGAGAGAGAGAGAGAGAGGCAGACAGACAGACAGGCAGACAGAGATGGAGAGAGAGAGGCAGACAAACATACAGGCAGACAGAGAGAGCGAGAGAGCGAACGAAAACGAAAACAGAATTTTATTTAACCAGGGAACAGGAGATTTATAAGCAAGTTACATGGGGTTTTTTTCACCTGGTGAAAAATAAAGTAAATCTAAGAAAGCTAAATAATAACATGCAGAAATGAGAAGCAAAGGGAAGGGGGAAGGGGCATAGAGGGGGATAGGGATGGGGGAATTTAAAGTACAGGCAAAAAACACAAAAAATGTCACATCATGCAATCATAAAATCAGCAAAGGATAACACTCCTCAGCATTATTATAATCAGTAATAGTATGATAGTAATCATACAAAAGTATCAAACAAATATTATGCTATTACATATGATATCAAATCAGAGAGAGAGAGGCCATCCACACCCAACTTCCACCCAACTTTATATTAAAGAGAATCACCAAATTTCAGCAGAAAAATAATGTACATTTGATGAAAGTATAATTGTAATGCCCTTTTCAACATGTAGGCTTCTTCTTAGTTATTGGTGAAAGGGAGCTAAATCCTGAAAAGGCAGATGCATTGGATGGGAGCCTTGAGATAATTTTTATGGTAGATGGATGCACCACCCCCCCCCACACACACACACACACACACCCTGTAGGGATACCGGGGGGGTGGGGGGGGGGTCTTCTGTACAAATAGTTCCCCCACCTTCTGGAAGTTCTGTGCTTGTAACTTCTAATCTGTCTCTCTCTTTGACTCTGCCTTTTTCCTTGCTTTGTGTCATCTACTATCTGACTGTTTTGCCTATTCCTGCTTTTTTCCCCCAAAAAAAATCTTCCATAGTTTTTTCCTTGGAGCTCCTCCGAAATCGGAATGTGTTGGGCTGAATGCAGCGAGGAGACCAGTGAAAACTGGAAAACAGACCCGTACATACCCATTGTGGCAGAAGAAAAAGAAGAAGAAGGATGGTTCCTTGGGATCTTCTTCTTCTTCCTTTAACCATCCGCCTTCGTCGGGTCGAAGATTCTGATGGGATAGTTGATATTATTCTCAGCTCTGATCTCTGTGGCCTGTTGTGTGGATGAATTTATTTAAGTTTGGACTTCAGATTCGTCCCAAGTCATGCAAGACAAGGTGTTTGGAGTTATTCAATGAGGGTGGGTCAGAGGAGGGACAATTTTTCAAGAACTTAGTCATGAAATTGATCCTAAGGCCGTCTCTCTTTTAAAAAAAAAATCATTTTAGTAGACTTGAGAATCATTGACTTTTCTGTGTAATTCAGTCATTATGTTAGCAGTGTCAGGAATATTGCGAAGGACAGACATGAAGCCTTTAGGATACTTTTTAGATCCCAACTATTTTTGTCCTTATATTTTTGTTATTTTCACCTCTACTTCCATGGCATTTTGTTACTATTATTTTTATCAGTATTTTTGCAAACATACCTGTGTTTCAATGCAAGAATAGGTTAGATTTGTATGGTTTGGGTGTGATTTTCCACCTGTGTTTGTCTTTAATTACCTCTGACCCTGCTAGGAATGTTCAAAATCAGTCCCCATCAGCGACAGTTCCCCCAACAACTGGTGTCAAAACCAGTCCCCATCAGCGACAGTTCCCCCAACAACCGGTGTCAAAACCAGTCCCAAGAAAAAACAAAAAAACTGAAAAACTACAGAAACTCACAATGTCAAAGGTTACTTTTTTGTAATCAGTGGAACCTCCCTTATAAGACCTCCCATTATCGACTCCCTCCGAATAAGACCTACTTCTCTGAAACATTGCCTTTCTTTGCAAGTATTAAAATTACTTCTCTTATAAGACCCCTCCTTTATAAGACCTCATTTTAGATGATTTTTGGAGGTCTTTTGGTTTGGCAATCAGTATTTTACTGATAATCACCGGTTAACGCGATCACTGTTTGACCATGTTGGTGTGTGTGCAGGTGGCGGGCGTGTTTGGGGACGCGGACTCCAGCGCGCTGACAGTGACCAGCGTGAAGTCGGGCTCCGTGCTGTACAGCTTCACCAACAACACCCTGGCCGGCGCCAACTGCCCCGCCAGCGACATCGCCGCCAACGCCGACAAGCTGCTGTCCGCCGACGGAGCCCTCAACCCCGAGGCCGCCAAGAAGCTGGAGCCGTGGGTGCTGACCGGCGCCAAGTTCCAACCCGCCGGAGACTGCCAGGGTCATCCCGATCTGAAAGTCCGGGAAGCCACAGTTGAAAAGCCGACTGTGAAGCCGGTTGTGAGCAGTACTATGAAAACGGACATGCCCAAGACGGCGTCTCCCGGCGATGGGAAGACGACAAAGGAGAAGAGCTCCCCGGCGCCTCCCCCCGGCGTGACGGGTGTGGCCACTGCCGGGAAGAGCAGCGAGGACAACGTGTGGATCACCACTGTGGTGCCCGCCGTGGTCATCGTGGCCATCCTGCTCATCGCCCTGCTCATCGCCTGCATCCTCTACCGCAAGAAGCGCAAGGGCAAGATGACGCTGGAGGACAAGAACACCTTCGTCAACAAGGGCGCCCCCATCATTTTCCCGGACGAGCTGGACGTGCAGCGGCCCGGGGAGTCCACCAAGCCCCTGCTGATGGAGGGCAGCCCCCCGGCCCCTCCCCCACACTACCACAGCCACCTGCGCGGCCACAGCGCCAGCCCAGAGTCCAGGAACAACCACCACCACCACCACCGCGACGTGACGCCCCCGACGGAGGACGTGGACCTGGACACCTTGGGGGTCCACTCCCCGCTCTACCAGCCTCCCCCTCCCGTCACCGCCTCCAGCGGCAAACAGGCCCGCCCCCACGTCCCCCAGCCCTACCGCTCACAGCCCCCGGAGATACACCCCTAGGCTGCCTCCCTTCTTCAGACTCTAGCTTCTCGTGCTGAGGCGGTATATGACTGACCCTGGTCTGGCCTTTTCTGCAAAGATTCTGGCAGCGTTTGAAGGGTCACCCTTGGTTGAAGGGGTCCTTTTCTGGATTATAGCGCCTGCCTGATCCGAATGCCAGTCAGGTTGTTGAAGTGTTGAGGGCCGAGAGACTTTTCGGCCTGCCAGGACTATGCAACTTGTGGACATGCTGCGTTGAGCTGAAGCTGCAGCTTTATGAACTAGCTACCTTTCTTTGGGCCTTTCTTTATGGAAGTGGGAAGTGTTACGTGGGAGAGTGGGTGAAGGGGTTGAAAAGGATGGGGGAGGGATGGGGGACATTGAATCTACTCTTATCTTCTGACAATGTTGAACAATGTTCCAGCATTTAACGGCTTTGTGGCGCTGCAGCGTCCAGTACTGTGCAGTGCACAGGCCCCACCGCAGTGTGTGCTCAATGGTCAAACGCACCTTGTGGGACTACTCTACACATTGCTCTCCGCTTCCCAACAGCTTTCTTTTTATTTTCTTTGAATTAGTAAATTTCTGCTTCAACACTCGCAATTCATATGGATTTGGCGTTTAAGGAAAGAAATTGTTACCGAGGTGATTTTGCTTTCTTCTTTTTAAGTCCTTTTGCCCCAGTAGTTTGTCACATTTTGTTTTTTTAGTCTAGCTCTACTATCGTTTGTTTCTCTTTGGTATTTATGGAATCGGTTCTCTTGATAGACTCCTACAGTGGATTTATCAAGCAGCAGGCTGACAAAGCTGACCGCTTGACAAGTGTCCTGACCTTAACTCGTAAGCAAACATGGTCATTAATGGCCGGTTGTTGCGTCTCAAGACTTGACTGACCTCAGTGGATAGCATCCTTCTCAGTACCCTGTCACCCACCACTCCCTCCCCTCTTTATGATATGTGATGGGGCCAGACAGGGAATACAGTCTTGAAGGTCTGTGTGGATCTCTCTAGCCGTTCACTGCAGGGTCATTTAGTGAGTTCTTATTTTTTGAAGAGAGTTTCGGAAAAACAAAAGTGGTCTGGTTTCAGGCTGTATCTGTGGCCCCTGGAGCCACAGTCTGCCCGTCACCGCGATGACTTTTTATGAAGAGATCATGCGACAGATCTTGCTGGGAAAAATGTGTGTCTAGATCTTTGGGATTGTGGTTGCATTTACTGTCTGTACACTGTACTTGCCACAGAGATCAATGACAAGATTTTCCAGAAAGCAGCGTAGAAAGAAGACGCGGTGATTGATTTTTTAACTTTAGGTAATCGACAGCAATAGAGTCCAGTAGACAATCGAGTGGATGGTTTATGGCCTTTAAAAGTCCATTCAGATTTTTAACGAATGATTGACGGCATGTTAATTACTTGAATAATGCCCAAAAAGGTTGAAGGAAAGGAAAGGAAAACGATGAATCGCTGAATGACATTGTTTAACGTTATGCTAAAAACGGGGCTCACTAGTGTTTGAGGGTAGGAAACGCAATGAGTTTTGTGCTGAGTAACATTAAATTGATGGATGTCTGACTGATGGTCGCAAGACTTGGAGGAGGAGAAAAAACACCCACATCAGTATGCCGAAAAGATGGAACAGTATAAATGTCGCAATAGATTCTGTGTAGTTTGGGGGCAAAATGCCCGAAGTAGGGTGTGAAATGAAACTTTGACGCAGATCCAGTCCCGCGGCGTTACATGGTAATTGAATTTAAATGAATTGCAGAGTGTCTAGCACGAATCGATCCCAACAGCATTGGCGTGGAGATACAACGTTAATCTTTGATAATCATGGAGAATGTCTTAACGAGTCTTTGTGGAGTGTTGATGGATAACTGTACACAATGTGGAACGAATGCTGGAACAGAGCATGGATCGAAGCGTGAGAAGTAAACTTTGCGCCGGTTTGGTGCATGATGTTAACGATAGAATCAATAGCACTGGTGAAAGAAGAAAATGATTATTTGCTGATGTCAGCTTGAAAATTGTTTGCTTGTATGAAATTTGTTTTCTCCGCTCTTTTTTGTTTGTTTTTACATGCAGAGTGACACATTTCAAGAAATGAACCTATTAAGTATCACCATCTTCAGGTCTGTAGTGTACGTAGTGAATGCTCTTTCAAGACTGTGCATTTTAGTTGAGAGAAAAAGGTTATTGTGGGGTTCACTCGACAGATCTTGCACTGAACATTTTTATTTTATTGCAAATTTAGTCATGAGAAACTCACAATCTGTTTCTCTCATCCAAATAGAACCATCTGAGAGAGTAACGCAGAGGAATCCAAGCTTATACTCGTAACTCCTCTCTCATTTTTTTGTTTTAGAAAAAAAAAGTTTTATCACCAGAATATAATTGCAGCATTGGTTGGTGTTCTACCTAGAATACAAATGTCCGCCTTTTTCTGTTCGATCCATGTAAATCTTTATCCTTGTCAAATAAAGGTTTCCAGAGTCCAGTGACGTACTTAGGGATGATAACTAATACGGGTCGTTTCCTTCCTATGTGCCCTAGGTCAGTAGCTAACAGGGGTGATATTACAGGCAGGTCTAAAACCCTTGATTTGCTTAGTGTTTGTGTGTAGTTAACGCAGGGTTGCAGGTAGAGCAGTTCATATGCAAGTAGAAAGCTTCTTTGATTGTAGCTGAAACAATGCTGTAGAAATCATGACCCAAATCCGAACTTCTTGTGCATGAATTGAATATTATCATAAAGGAATTTTGCACGCTTCCATAATATGTAAACCGGTTTGGGCATAATTACATTTTCGTGCAATTTCTTTTCTTTTTTTTAAACTATAATATTGCTAGTGTAATAAAAGAAGAAATCCAAACATATTTTTACCCAAATAATGTAAAGATTCTTTATTTTGTATATTTGTAAAAAGATTAGGCGGTAGGCATTATGTATCTGTCATTTAAAAGGTAGTTATAACATTATTAATGTTGGAATGAGGAATCAACAATATAGAGAAATTGAGAAAGAAGTTAGATAATTAATTAGCAACTGTTGACAAAAAAATAACATGTTTTCACAGTATGTCTATGGGTAGCAGCATGGGTCTTAGGGTCTTTATAAACAAATATGCATAAAGTGCGTTTCAATATGAAACAGTTTCAAAATGATCCGGAAATGAATGTCATGAAGCACCTTGTTCTTATTGGCCACTGCAAAGAACACCTTTTGCAAGAGTGAATGCCCTTGGTGGGTGGGGGGGGGAAGATGGTTGAGTACTGACCAAACAAGGGCATAAACTCTCGCCAATTTGAGGCCACTTAATGGCTGTCTTTTGCAAGAGTGACTGCCCTTTTGGACACTGATCAACAAGGGCTTAACTTTTGCCGTCAAGGGCGTTAATAGCCCTAGTTGCAGTGGCCAATGGTACATACTGATGTGTGTGTCATGTATTGTGTGTATAAGCACCGTGGGGTGACCGGTCAGTATTACTGGTGGATTCTGTGTGGAAGGGATGGACACTGTCCACTCTCCATAGCGTTCCTGTGCAGTAATAGTCTGACTGTTTCTGTTGTTCTTAATTAAGAACAACCCGTTTGGAAGCTTTGCGTGTGTGCTTTATTTTGCTAGTGAGCCTTAAATGTAAGGCTGTTAGTTAGTGTTAACTGCTTCTTGGTGTGAAAGCTCTGTTTGATTTTGAGTCCAAAATGATTCTTTGTTTCTTTTTTAAAATTTGTTTTTAAATATAATAGAGCGATGTAACGTGGAATTGATTTCTTGGTTGTGTTGAAGATGAGCGCATGTAGAGGTGATTTCTTAAAGGGGAGGGGGGGGGGGGGCTGTTAGTGTTACTACATGCTAAACTTCATGTGCTACATGTTACATTCTACCATTTTTGTGCTACATGTTGTGTTATACGCTACAATTTCTTTTGGCTACATGTTACACGCTATAATTTATGTGCTTCATTGAAAAGACAACCGTTGATCCTCATGAAAAATCAGCTACGCATGGAATAAGTCTCGATGGAGACTTTTACTGTGTGAACTATTTATTGTGCAGCTCTCTGCGTGTTTGTGTTGATGCACGAAATGTGTGCGCACCATTTGGACAGGATGATTCGTGTCATCTGTTGGAGCTCATCATCTTCATGTTGGTACACATCTCATCTCATGATATCCAGTAACACTTGCCCATCCATCCATCCATCCATCCAAGACTTTGGCCATGGTTTAAAAAAAAGTTTTCTAGGTTCCATAATTTGCTGGCTACAGGGGCAGTCGATTAATTATTGATTGTAGGGGTGCTACATTTCTGGCACATGTTGGAAATCCATTTTTTTGTAATACCAAAATGTGTGGCTTCCGGTTTTTGGAGTGCCCAAATCTCATCCGAAATCGGAATGTGTCAGCTGAATGCAGTGGGGAGACCAGTGAACACTGAAAACCTGACACATGCGTATGTCACCCCTTATGGCCATATAGCCTGGGAACACGGAAGATTGAAAGAAGGAGTGCCAAAACTTGGCTTCCGGTTTTGACGTAATTTTCTTCTGAAGTTGACGCAAAAAATGTAATGCCCCTTGTGATTGTGTCTAAGATTCAGTATTGAAAGGTGAAGCCCAACCCCCCCCCCCCCCCCTTCTACCCCCTTTTCCTTTCCCCAGGTGAAGTCAGGCTCCCATGTACGTGTGGTAGGGATGAGGACAATGAGAGTGAAGAAGTACCCTTCCCATCATCAGTACAACACAACCTCCCCTTCTACCCCCTTTTCCTTTCCCCAAGTGAAGTCAGGCTCCCATACATGTACGTGTGGTACTGATGATGACAATGAGAGGAAAGAAGTACCTTTCCTGTCATCAGTGCAACACAGAACTGAAGGGGATTCCTTCCTTGGACTTGCAAATTACCAGCAGATTACCAGACAGAGCACTACTGTCTTTACGCTCTGGGCCGCTGCACCTTCCTTTCGGGCCTAGCATTGACTACAGCATGCATGGTGCAACTTTTCCTGGTTGACAAGGATTTCCTGTTTTTGAATTTTACCAGAAAAAGAATTTCCTTTTCTTTAATATTTGTCAAACAAGGTCTTTGTGTGTCTACTGTATTTTTCAAACACTTTAAAATAAGCATTTGTATAAATTGTGGAAAAAGCAATCTAAAATACCTTCATAAATCAATTTTGTTCTTCAGCTGCAGGGGGACATTACATGCCCTAGACCCCAGCCTTTCAGGTTTTTATTTCATTTTGTGTAGTTGCACCCATGCTTCAACTGGATGAAGAATGCGGTTGGCAAAGTATCGGGATCAGGTCGTGGAGACAGATCGTGAGGAGTGAGCTGGAGGGAGTATCCTTTTAGCCTTTATTTCATCTCATCCTTATCATTATTAGTATCTCATCTCATTTTGTGCAGGTCGTTTTTGACCATCAATGCAATTTGAGGACGCTGCGAAAAGAGTGGTTTGTGATTTCTGTTCCATGTGCATTGACTTTGGGCTTTTATTCTCGCTTGGTTGTGCGCTCTTCGGTCATTTTTTGTTTTTCTCGTTCTTCAAAATTGTTTTATTGTTGATTGATCGTGAGTTTTTAAAAAAATTTGGTTACCCTTTTTTTTTCTTCCTTGGGTACCTAGTTCAAATCTCTTTGTTCCCAATCAATCAATGTTTTACTGAGAAATCGCGTTTGCTGATAATAATTATATCAGTTGGTAATATTTGTTATTATTGTCTATATGGCTTTCTGTATTATAGTTCATGGCATTTTGATTTAGCTAGAAGATTATTTGTAATATTACGTGAGCTTTTCTGGTTTTGACTGTCATGTGCCTGATTTCCATTCAAACTTGTGAAATGCTTAGTACTACGTACAATGGTTTACAGGAATATCGATGAGTTTGCCTGCATGATTGATTATTAGTTCATCTTCGTCATTATTACTTCATCTTCATGATTATTAGTTCATATATGTGAAAATCTGTTCATCTACAGGATTATCTATTCATCTACATGAACGTGACTTAGTTAATCTCCATGATTATCAGTTCATCTACATGATTATCAGTTCATCTACATGATTAAATACTTCATCGACATGATTATCAGTTCAGCTACATGATTATCAGTTCATCTACATGATTAAATACTTCATCGACATGATTATCAGTTCATCTACATTATTATCACTTCACTCACTTATTAGTTCATTTACATGACTGTTACTTCATCTACATGTGTAATTGATTTTGTTTTTAAAGGCCATTTATCTGATTATTCAATCTACCAAATGATTTAAGTTAATGAACATGATTATGTCATCTACAAGGTCAACCGGAGTCGGAAAGTTTATTCTCGCCATGGTCAACTCATTCACGTGTTGGTTATTACTTCATCTTCATGATAATAATTACCTCACCTCATATTAAGTTCTTCTAATACTGTGTACAGCCTGAACGTGTATAGATGCGGACTGTACGCCGCTGTGACCCTCAGAGAAGCATCCCGCATTGGGCGTGGCTTCACCTCGCTTTACCATAGCCCTGTGTCGTTAATCGTTACTCATGGACCTATTTATGACTGGTGTACACATTGCATTGCCTTGCTAATATTATTCCTATGAAATGGGGTGTTGGTGACAGTTTGTCACGCGGAGAGGCTGAATAAAGAAGAAGTTTGGTGGAACAGTAAAGTAAATGTGGTTAAAAATGTTCATTTTGATAATACTTATGCTCCGTGTTATTCCTATCATTATATAAAGCGAAAAATCATCCATGTTTCTACTGTCTGGAGAGTCCAGAGGGAAGACTTCTGTCCTTCACAAAGCCATCTGTGAACTTCTCATCATTTTTTTGGTATTCTTTTTCATTTTAATTCTTCATCGTAATTAGATGACCACTAGGACCAATCATAGACACATGAAACAAGACATTCAGGTTGTATATGGTCCTTTTATTGAGTCTCAACATACATGTATACTACCTGAATGTCTTGTGTTTCATGTGTCTTATTCTTCATCGTTGCCTTATGCAGAAGCTGTCATTTTTGGTTCTGGTTCTGGTTCTGGTCGTCGCAGACATCACTTCTGACGATAAATCGCATGAACCCTTTTGCGTTCAGTCAAACCAGCATTGAAATGTCACCAGTTGTTTGCATTCTTTCGACGTTTTAATTTTTAACCCTTTCAATTCCTCAGCCAAATTTTACCATTAAACTTACCCGGGTAGAGAAAAGATTTCGTTCGCAATATTGGGGATTCCTCTGTGACATGCATGAAATAGGGCCTGTCCTTACCTCCCAAAATTAGGAACATAAGGTCACTGGTCAGCAGACCCTCATTTGATGCCTTTCAGTAACATGGGTGTTAAATCATTGTGGTGCCAAGAGGCGACAGTGGCGATGAAAGGGTTTAAGTAGTTCAAAATGCAGTTATTGGAGAAAGACCTTTCATTCATTTCCTCAGTAGTAGCATTCCCTTCAGAAGTGTGCAGTGTGCCTTAAGGCCCAGCCGCACGTCAGCTAAAATTGTACGTCTGTGCGATACGATACGATACAATACGATCACGTGAGAATCCCATATGTTTTTGGAGACCACGTGATCGAATCGTATCGTACAGTCGTACAATTTTAGTGGACGTGTGTCTGGCCCTTAAGGTAAAATCTGACAGCCCCCTCCGTGGGAATACTGGAGGTCTTTCATACAAATAGTTCCCCCATCTTCTGGAAGTTCTGTGATTGTAAATGTTTCTAATCTGTCACTCTCTTTGACTCTGCCTTTTCCCCCTTTGCCATCTACTCTCCTTCTGCCTCATTGGTCCATTCTGCTTTTTTTTTCTAGAAACTCTTACAAACATTTTGTCCAGCCAAAGACGGACATGCTGGACTTAACTTTTTCTAAGGTAGGGTGCGTAACGGCAGCATGATGCATCTGTGCTCATATGACAGGAAACTGTTCTTGAGTGATCAAGAAAAAATAAGAAGAAATCTGACACCACCCGTGGAGTCTGGCATGATCAGTGTCATGGAATTCTCTGCCATCCAATTGGGAGGTTTGGGAGCGGCGTGAAAACTAACAGCATGGGTGGTCTTGGGTGTCATGGAGGTGGTTTTATGAATACAAAAGGGTTGAAGTGTCTCCAAATGTAAATTACAGAGTTGAAAATTATTAAAGATTTGAATCAAGCAAAAATAATTTTGTTTGAACTTAAGCCAACCAGCCTTCTATCTAGTGGTCGAGCTTCAGTTTGTCAACTGCTGGGTTATTTCTTTTTTTGATCGCGCATTTTGTCAATGATTTATTTGAAAAATTGTCTTTTTTTTAAATTTGATAAGATTATGATATGGTGTTTTGAATAATGCAAATTCAAGAGTGTATATTAAGAAACACATCGCAAATATTCACATATACACATCGCACACCCACCCCCCCCCCCACCCCCCTTCTTTTTCTTTCTTTTTATAGAAGCTCATTACAGATTTTTTTGTAAATTGCCAAGTTCAACCTGTTTTTTCATCTTTTTTTTTAATGTTGCACAGGTTTTTTTCCATTATTTTCTTTCATGAAGAATAACAGCAGATGATGGTTGCGAGTACTATAGAGAAATCTACATTTTCATTTCCAAAATCATCAGACTTGTGTTTTTGTTTACTTGGAAGTTGTGTGTCCAAGCGTCTTTGAAGAAACGTGTGTTTGAGTGGGCGGTAGAGGCGTGTTTGTGTGTGTGTGCATGTGTGTCTCAGTCAGTGTACATGCATGAATATGTTGCTTGTGTATACATGGTGCTATATAATGGGCCATTCATTTTGGTTTTGGTTTTATTTCTTCTTTACACCGAAATGTCCTGTTTAGGATGACTGGAAGGAGAGGTTGCCTGATCACATGTCTAAGGAAACAAGATATTTCTGAAACTAGGATGAGTGAGTGTGTGTCTGCAAAACACTAGGTTTGGTGCAACATGGAAGCTTTTTTTGACCAAGCAATAAATAAAATAAAACTATCGGCTTGCTCAAAACTGTTGATGCAGGTAAATGCACTGAAAATGCAAAATGTACCAACACAGTACCAATTCCAGTCAAGCATTACATTTTCCATGATGCAACTTTGGCTGTTCAATAGGTTTTATTTGTAATCAATAGATGTTAAATTTGGCTGTAAATCACGTAGAATTGTGTAAATGTTGAAGATAAAAGTGAGACCAAAAGAGACTGTCAAAGAATCATGTCTTATGACTTGTTAATATGGTAAATAAAATTAATTGCAGTATGAAAGGAACAGAATCTGAATGTATTTCTGGGTGGAAAAAAAAAGAAACCAATGACAATTTTGTGTGTGCACATTTCTCCAAACAAACTAAAATAAGCAACACTATAAACATCCATTAAAGATTGTGCACAACTTTCATATTTAGGGACAAAAACATTGAATTAGAATTAGGTACTTTATAGTCACAGAGGCGTCTCTGTGAAATTCGTGTTGCTCCCACCTGGAGAGCGCGTCGCAGCCAGAGGCGCGCCACCCTTTTTTTTCTTCTTTTTTGCATGCGATTTTTGTGTGACTGATGAGGAAGGGAGGGGGGGGGGGGGGTAAATTTTGACCAAATGACAACTTTTTCTTTGCCACTGGGTTTGACGTGTGCTAAGTGCATGGGCACACAGGACTTCGGTTTATCGTCTCAGGAGAATACTACCACTGCTACCAATACAGCGGTTAAAAAGCAAGGGATTGCCTACTGAAGTGGAGACATCAAGAATGTTCATGTAACCTGTCAGTGTAGTTTATCATTAGGTCACAAAACAGTTGCACAATCAAACTGTACAGCAGTGTTGAAAGTGCCGCGAAGCAAGTGAAACATGATTGAATGAGTATGGATACCACCACTAAAGATTCTTGTTGCTCTATCATTGTTGGATTAACTGTATACCAAGGTTATTTGATTCAGTATCTGCAGGAAGATGTTTGCAATTTTATTCATTTCTTTTATGAATATTTGAAAATGACCATGAACTTTTTGAGAAGCTGCAGTAGGTCCAGCATTATGTTGTGTTTGTTGGAGGAGCGTTGGGAATTTAAGTGAAAAAACAGACTTTGTGTGTTCAGTATATCCATTTGATCTTCTTGAGTTATGCAGGGTTTAGGGCTTTGTGTGTGGACTTTGTAGTTTTTGCCTTTGAAGCTTAAAGACCCCCCACATCATGTGCCAAAATCACGGTTTTCATGTGTTTTCCCTCTTATGCCTAGTAAGGAATCTTAAGAAATCTTCCTAGCATAAGAGGGAATGCGACATGTGACGTGGGGGGTCTTTAACACCCATTCCAACGTCCTTCAGCCTTGGCTAAAAGTTTGTGTTCATGGTTTTGTTCGGGTTTTTTCTTTCCTCAAGAGCACTGTGCCAACTATAACGCTAGTTTACAGGGTTTTCATTAATGAAGGAAATGATTGTTTGAAAATTGATGTCCTACACCAGTCCCAAACTAACTTTCAGCGGTTTGTTTTTTTCACGCATAGGGTTAGCATGAATGCAGACTATATTTGCAATCACGCGCACACGCACACACACATTCTCTCTCTCTCTCCATTTCAAACCCCCTTATTAATCTTCCAAACTTAGCTAGTTGCAATTGTGTTCCATTGTAGATAGATAACGCAGTCGTTGTGGAGAAACGCCAGCGTAGATAATGAATCTAGTCCTCCCTGGTTTCCCTTTGAAGATGATGGGCCAATTTTGTCCTCATCTCTTCCACCCCTCAACTTTTCCCCAGCCCATCTCCCTCCCCCTTAACCCCTCATTTTTCAGCTGCAAAGAACGATGCTCTGTTGGGGTTATGTGGTGGTACCATAGCCGATGAGGTTTAACCGAGGCGTGGTTACCACTACACCTATCTATATTGTTAAAAACTCGGGACTTTACTGGTGTTGCACTGCCTCCGGGCATTGCAGCCAGTATTGTTCCCACCATCTTTGTATTTACAAATGTCCCATATGTGTCTATGACCGAGAGGACGTAAAACATCATTTTCATCATCATCAGCTCTGTTGGGGTGGAGTGGAGCGAGAGAGAAGGGGATATGAATCTGGTGGAGAGGGGGGGGGGGGGGGGGGGGGTTAGGGGGGTTGTTGTCAAAATTTTAAGTGGTTGTGCCTAATGAGCGTTGGCCTGCATTGACCTTTATATCTACGTCAAGCATGCGGCATTGACAATGACAAAAACAGCCTGTATTTTTCTTTTTTAAATGGGGAGCGTGAAATGCGCATTAGTTGAAATCTGGTCCGTGGCTGAAAACGTTTCCGGATGCATGAGTGGATCTGGGGATGATTGGCTTTTTGCTGTATAAATAAATCAAGGGATTTTTTGTGACCTTTTGACCTTTCCTTTAATGCTTTTTTATGTCCCTTTGTTCATGCATGTGCTTGGAATGAGACTGAACTATTTAAAATAATAAATAATAAGAAAAGTCAACAGCGCACCAGAGTGGAAAGTTTTTAAACAACTCAGACTCTTGTCATTTTCTTTTGCAGGAATGGTTCCCAAGTTTTCAAAGCAGCATAAAATACAGAGAGAGAGAGAGAGAGAGAGAGAGAGAGATTTATGTGTATTTCTTAGCTATTTTCGTTTAACTTTAAACGCAAACTGTTTACACGATTTTACAAATGGCTGAACAAAGAACAGAATAGAGTTTAATGCTGTACTTTTGTTATTATTTTAACAAAATGCTTTCATTTGGCCCTTAATCAACTTTCATTACATCATTTTACCACCTCCGTTTGAAAGACAGAAGTCGACATCATAAAACCAACCATGTTTGAATGACAAACTGCAATGATTAATTATTGCACGCAGCTGCTTCTGTTCCTTTCATTATTGAGTTTTGTGACATGTTAGATCATGAACGAGAACTTAAATTGCCTTACTGTGTTCTTTTATTAAGTGCTGAATTGTGTGATCATCATCGGTTGGAGTAGTGTTATTCCGTTCCTGTTCATCTTGTGACATGATTTCATGTGTGTGGACTGTGAAAGAAAGGAATGCCAAGAACAAGTAGGGTCTCCTACTGAAATCACACAAAAAATCAGTCTAGCTTTTCCAAAGTATGAAATCATTTGAAGGTCATATGCAGTGTGTGTGTGTGTAGATGCGTCGGTGTGCACATGCGTGTGCATGTGTGTGTGTGTATGGCATGCGTTTATGTAGTATGTTTGCATGCGTACGTACGTACAACATGCTAATTTTCATCCGCCAATGTTGTGTAATCTGCTATGTAGTTCATTAAATTTATCATCATAGTATATACAATATATACAAAGCATTTTGTGACTAGAGTGGTCGTGGTTGATCTCTCTCTCTCTCTCCTCTCACTTTTTTTCTCTCTCACTTTGTCTCACTTTCTCCCTCTCTCTCTCTTTCTCTGTCTCTCCCTCTCTCTCACTTTCTCTCTTGTCTCTCCCTCTCTCTCGCTTTCACTCTCTCCCCATCTCTCACTTTCTGTCTCTCTCTCTCTCTCTCTCTCTCTCTCTCTCTCTCTCTCTCTCTCTCTCTCTCTCTCTCTCTCTCTCTCTCTCTCTCTCTCTCTCTCTCTCTCTCAGAGCACCGTCTGTATAATCACACTGTGTTGCCTGTCTGTCTATGACTGCCAGATAGCAAAGAAAGCAACTGCTATTCTGGTGGGCTGGGCTAAAAGTTGTTTACGCTGGAAATGCCTTGCCTCGGGTAAGTCCTCACTTTCGCGGCCAAAGGGATTTGAGGGCAGCTGGCATTGGGGAAGGTCTCCAAAGGCAACCCAGTGCGTTTGGCTGCAGAGTGTAGAGCCAGTGCATTAAAATGACCCCTAGTTTGAGAGTCAGTCTTCCTCTAAAGGGGAAGACTGATACATGGGTGACACACACACACACACACACACACACACACACGCATGCACGCGCACACACACACACACACAAAACTTCCTTTCAAAATCTTTAATGTTCTTGGCTTAGAAACCTGAGGTACAATAGTCAAGAAAGGATGCGCACACAGTACGATTTTAAGACCACTCTAAACTCCACTAGTCATTATAAATTGGGAAATAAAATAAAATACAAATGATGCTCCAGTGTGAAGAAGAGGGTCTTGTTTTCAATTAGCAACTTTATGAATTTTTAAAAATGAGCCCCCCTAGTGCATGATTCAGAATGAGCTTCGTCTCTCATCCCCTCGGTGCCTTCTTCTTCTTCCGCATTCCCAGGCCATATGTGACAGTGGTGCATGGGAAAAACAAACATAATGGAATTTTAGCATAGTTAGTTAGTTAGTCTGTTATAGTCCTGTCAACAGCTATGGTTATCTCAAATTTCAGCATAAATTGAGATTTTAATTTGTCATGGTCTGAGCAAAGATTCCTTGTTAATACACAGAGAACCAAATTGAGTTATCTTGTCTGGTTTTTATTTTATAATTATTTGAAGTTTGGCATTCGAAATAGAGCATTTGCAGAAATCTGAGCATAGAAGATATAATTTTGCCTCTTTGTTTCTATTGACTTGATTTAGAAAACAATCAAAATTCATTGAAAGTTGTCTTTTATGTTGTGGATACTGGCAGAACACATACAAATAGACATAAATATGCCCTAAATAGAAAATTGATATTTTGGGGGTTGTTGACCATTTTTTGCTTTTGCTAAAAACATTCTGAGCGACTTATGTAGGTTTTTCCCATGCACCATCACATATGGCCATAATGGGTGAGGTACGTATGTGTCCGCTTTTCAGTTTTCACTGGTCTCCCAGCTGCATTCAGCCAACACATTCCGAGGCCTTCAGAGGACTCTGT
This sequence comes from Phymorhynchus buccinoides, assembly GCA_017654935.2. Taxonomy (NCBI): domain Eukaryota; kingdom Metazoa; phylum Mollusca; class Gastropoda; order Neogastropoda; family Raphitomidae; genus Phymorhynchus; species Phymorhynchus buccinoides. The sequence continues at coordinate 28,660 of JAGGCT020001584.1, forward strand.
ACCTACACTTTTTAATTTCACTTTCCCCTCGCCACCATCAACCATCTCTTGAATCTCCATGCTGAAATAACAATGTGATCCTAAAACCAAACGGACCATGATAAATAATGATTGATCAAACTTACTCACTTATCTCACAATCCTCTATGACAAAATAATGCGATCCTTGGTCCTCGGTCAAATAACGCTTCATATATTAATTTTTTTTCTTAAATACCTATTTGCCACATTTGTGCCCGGATTCATTACTTCTGCTGCACTGTTCCTCATTAGTTGTACTGTGGAACCTCCCTTATAAGACCTTCAAAAATCATCCAAAATGAGGTCTTATAAGGGAGGGGTCTTTAAGGGAGGTAATTTTAATACTTACAAAGAAGGGCAATGTCTCGGAGAAGTAGGTCTTATGTGTGAGGGAGTCTTAAAATGGGAGGTCTTGTAAGGGAGGTTCCACTGTACTAACTTAGTTGTCCGCATAGCGGCAACCACACAACACAAATGAAACATTATGAATGGAAGAAGATTTATATGCATGATTTTTTGATTACTCATCCATGATTCTGGATTATGGTGTAACGTTACGTTTTTAAATCATCAACTTTTACAACACACGAAAATTGTAGTTCTGAAATCATCACCTTTTACAACACACTGAAATTGTACTTCTGAAATCCTCACCTTTTACAACACACAAATAATAATAATAATTAAAAAGAATATTAAGGGAAGACTTGGCCCCCGTAAATGGCTTGCGATCAAAATGGTGGTGTTATTGCATTCAATAACGGTTTGTTGTTTGCTTGGTTTTTTAAATACGTGATGAAACCATGCATAAACTTAAAACAATACATGTGTGGACAATATGAATAATGTTGCAGAAATGGTAATTATAATTATAAAAGCCTGCCCTTCTTTAAAATAAAAAAAAACCCACCAAAAACTGTTTGAGAAACGGCTATACTGTAAACAACATATAGTATCTTACAGAAACACCTCAATGATTCATGGAAGATTTTAAAAAAACAAATCACTTTATTATATATATTTAAAATTAGAACACGCACTAAAGACAACCAGTTGCAAGGCCAACTTGAGACAATTTGTGTGAAACATTTTCATAATATTAATAATGGTCCCTTCCCCTGACCGTTCAAGAGTTTACCACCAAAAAAAAATCCTGTTACGTACATACATATTTTCACATTTTGATGCCGTCTGCATAGCAACACAATTCAACACACACAAAACCCCAACATGCATTTAGTCATTCAAAGTCCAGGACTGCTTTACAAACAAAACGAAAAAAATGTGCATATGCATTCCATTATTCAGTGACTGGCGCGAATCACTGAATTATGCCTGGTGTAACAACACCACCGTCTTTCCAGAAGAAACAAAAATTGTAGGAAGCCCACCCAAGCCCCTACGGCTTGCAATATGCTAAATTTAAAATGAAACAACAACAAAAATCAAACTAAACCAACAGGAAGACAAAACGAAATGCCCAAATTAAAAACGGGCGTAACATTCTGAAAACATGATACACCGTGTGACAAGACATTGAGACTAAAACGTGTAATGCCAGCACACAATGATGTTCATGCAAGTCTTTTTGTCCTTTTTGTCACTACAATAACGCGCATCCAGACAGATATAACATAGATCTACACAAACACCAAAATCTAAACGTCAGTGAGATCAAAATTTGTACACCCGACATGCACATGATTGCTATGGAAGGGAGAAAAACAAAAACTGTACAAAATTTGTTCAACAACAACAACAATAAAAAGAAAAGATTTATTTTGTGCAGAACATATCGGAACAGAAGTGGCCTAGATTTACATACAGCATGCAGATCTTTTTTTTAATAGCAGAAAGATCGGTTTATAACTATACAGTGAAGGTCAGCAGAAATTGTTCTTCAACAGCAGTCTACACGTTAGTAAGGATAACCAACCACACGGCAGAAACAATAGCAGAGCAGTTCAAAATAAATGTCAAATTTCAGAGATCCGCATTACTGATAAATAAATAACAAAAAACATGTACCAATAGCTTCAGCTTAAAACAAAAACAGTACCTCGCTTAATGCCTCTACTTGTTTTTGTAAAATTAGATCAACAGTCAATTTCCCGGCTAATATAGAATTTTGTTCAACAACAACAAAACAAACAAAAGGTCATCTAGCCAGCTACAAATGTTTTTGAGGAACTGGTCAACAAAAATTGACTGGCCAATATGATAAAAAACCAAACTATCTCTCTTTCAAATCTTCACATGTGTAAAACCCCTACCACTCTAAAATCTTTATACGTGTAAAACCCCTACCACTCTTTGAAATCTTTACATATGTAAAACCCCTACCACTCTGTCAAATCTTTACACATGTAAAAGTTAAACCTACCACTCTTTTAAATCTTTACACGTGTGAAACCCTCCATTATTTCAAATCTTTACATACATAAAACCTATCCACTCTGCTAAATCTTTACATGTGTAAAACCTACTATTCTTTCAAAACTTGACATGTGTAAAAGCTATACCACCCTTTCAAATCTTTACACGCATAAAACCTATCCACTCTTCCAAATTTCCCAAGACAACCCCTCATCCACCTTAACACGCTCTCTACATCTTTACACCAGTAAAACCCAGACCTGTTTACCCTTATAATGAACCTGGAATTTGCCACCCCCAAAAAACGGAATTTAAGAGAAAAAAAACAGAATTCACATCGGTACACGACTCGCGATAAAACCCTGATTTAAAAGGTATCTTGCGAGCACACTGTGTGAAATTTTGAAGTCCACGTTGCAGTACTTGCAGTGTGCATGCTCTTCTCCCAAACGCGAACTTGTTATTCCTGGCACTTTCAAATACTTTTGAGAAAACTTCTGCTTCACTTTTGGCCGTTTCACCCTATCACTCCAAGGTTTCGGTCAACCCTTGCGTCTTTTCATACAAACAGAAACAAATAATAGACGGGTTTTTTAAATCCCAGGATTTTCAGCGTTCACCCAGAATTTATTATTTTACCCAGAATTTTTGCAAATTCCCGGGATAATTCCGGGAAAACCGGGAGGGTAAACAGGTCTGTTAACCTACCATTCTTTTCAACTCTTTCATTCCAAGCCATAATCGGCAACACGTTGCACAAAATAAGGAAAAAAACACGAGTCTTGTCATAGCGATAATAATTGTGAAGGAGTTTCCCAGAGTAAGAGGTAAACTAGCTGTTCCAGTGATTGTACTCTGCTCTGTTGATTACAGTAGTCCTTCTACTACACACGCTCTACGCCACACTCTTCATCCGATGGTTTGTTTTCTATGAAAATGCAACGCACGTGTAACCGCCGCTGCATCGGACCGATTCTGGTCTCACCATAGGTATACAGACCCGACATTACAAACATCAATGACAAAACCTACATATAGATTGATTTGTTTTAACACTCATAGCATGCACAAAGAGGTTATTGTTTTCATGAACAGTCATCTTCCTTCAGTCCATGAATGCATTGCAAGCACTATGGGCACTGAGACGACAATTGTTATTCACAACCTTTCAAAAAACAAAAACAAAACTGGATTTTGAATCATTATTTAAATTATCTTGCACATTTTTTAAAATTTCATTATGAACATCCTTTAATCAAAGCATGTGCATATGATCTTTGTATTAAAAAAATGTATGACAAACTATCATTATGAATGTGTGTATGGGACAAAAGCAAAAACATACGGATACAGAATAGTAGTTGTGATACTACATGTAGTAGTAATAAAAATGGTCGACGCAATGTTGAAGTCAGCAGTCATGCAGAAAACACTTTAGAACAGTTTGGATAAAATATCCCCAAACAGGCTGTAAAATCAGGAGCTGGTGCCAAGAGTCTAATCACGTTTTCAATATCAATGCTGCTGACAGTCAGTCAGTCATTCAGGCCAAAGAATGGGAACTAACATGCTTAAGGTTCTTGCAAACTTTCACTTTTTGTGTGCGCGTGTGTTATATTTTATGCTTGTTGGTCTTTACAGAAAACAGAGCGAAACCACAGCAATGAAGACAATATAACAGCGCTCGCTGATTTCAACTCATCACAACATCCATTCCTTCTGTCCAGCAGCACCGTTATTTAGAGCCACACTTTTTGTTTTAAAAGTAAAAGAAAACGATTAAACCCACGGACATAGCAAACAACTATTTAACGCCCAAAAAAAAATTGTTTTTGTTTTGCTTTACAAACAGTGAATAAGTGAAACAGTAGCGTCGTGATTTAGCGGAACATCAATGGTAACAAGGTAAAGATAAAACGACAAAGGGGGGTTTGCGGATGCGGATCGAAAAACAATACTAAAACAACAACAAAACCATGATTACCACAACTACCCTCTGACACATTAATTAGTGGCTTGGGCCATCACAATAAAGAATTGTAAACACATTGTGTCCTGAACAGGCTCCACTGAACTCCACCGAAGTGATTCAGCAGCAGTGCAGTGTCTCCTCGGTTGGTTGCCTCCTGACGGCCTAACATAGATTAGCTCCCCTCGGACTGCTGGTCTCGGATTCTGCGACCTGAACAAGCGGAGGTGTGGCTGCGAATTGGGACTCGGAATGAGCGGCATGGGAGCAACACCACTGTACGGCCCAGAAGATGGGACAGCAACACAAAAAAAATTGTAAACATAAGCTCTCTCTTAAGTTAGTCCAATTAAGTTGAGAGAAAAAATGAGGTTGAGTTTCACTCCACTAATTGTTTCTTCTCCATTGAACTCATGTTCAGAGGGGAGGGGAGTGGGGTGGGTGGGATAACCACAACAACAGTAAACTAGATATCAAAAGACAATGAACGAGACAAAGATTATCTACCCCCCTAAGTGCAGCAGAATCTTCAACATGATGAAGTCGGCTGCCTACACGAAGAAGAAGAAGAAGAAAAAGAAAGAAAGAAAGACAGTAAATGTACAAAGACAGTACTTTAGACAAAGACAGTACACTTAGGTAACAAAGATAAGCATGTAAGGAGAGTACCGTCATTTACGGCCTGTTAGGCGCAACTTTTTTTTACTGAACTTTGACCCCTGCGCCCAATCCGGCGCATGCGCCCTTTCTATACTCTAAACAAAAAAAAGTTAGGGGGTCGAGAGTCGAAATGAACAACTCACCATGCTCTGGTAGCTTCCACAACAAACCGACAACAGTTCACTCACATTGCACTTTCGCTTCATGATTGTATCTCTTCCGTGATCACAATCGGACGCAGCAATATACCTGTAATGATGTTACTTTCGCTGATCGTTTCGTTCTTCCTTTTTTTAAATTTCTTTGGTTTCTTCGCGCCTTCTCGGGTGTATGCGCCCTATCTTTGTTCAAATTACGATATGTTTTAAAAAGCAGGGGGTGCGCCTTATGCGCTATGTCGCCTTATGGGCCGTAAATTACGGTAACTATATTAGACAAAGACAAAGACAGTTAGCTATACAAGGACATGTCCAGACAACTCCAAGGCAGTGACGTTTTGGCTGAGGTCCATCTGTGTGTATAATATGAGCTGGTTTCAATGTTAGGGGTTATCCCAAAGGCAACAAGACACTGATGTAAGGGGGGGGAGGGTGTTGAAGGAAATAAATGTGACCCAGCACCACGAAAGGGACATTAAGTCGCTGGGCTAGTTTCTCACAACAGGCTTGGAAAGTCAAAAGCTCATTTTTGTTGTCAAATTTGAGTTACGGGTATTTTCGTGTTCTCTTACATCTTATCTTTCATATTTATAAAGGACAACCTTTGATATGGTCTCCAAATGGTATTATAAGTGCTTTAAAACCAGTAGGTCAATGCATTTTTTTCAGCAAGGCTAGACTTTAGACAGTGTTTTCTCAAAATGGCCAACGCTCACCCTACTAACTTTGAATGCTCATAATTCTGGAACGAAAACAGATACAAGAATGGGTCTTGTATCAGTAGAAAAAGAATTGCCTGAAGTCTTCAAATGTATAATTTTCTCAGAATTGTCAGTTTGACACTTAATGTCCCTTTCGTGGTGCGGGGTCACAAATAAGGAACATAAGTGGAATACAGAGAGAGACAGGGAGAGAGAGAGAGGGACAAAGACAAGGAAATGAAGAACGTAGCTGCAAGAAAGAGACAGAGACAAAGAGAGAGAGTACAATATAATCTATGTTTATCAACCGGTCACAACAGCACCAATTTTGTTTTTTTGGTCTGTTTTTGCAACACAACTAAGAATAAGTTCTAGATGTACAAGTTTCAATGTACGTGAATGCATGCGCAAGCACTAAAATGCCCAAGTACTGGATTATATTTACATGTATATTGACAAGCCTTTCTTTTTTTTTTATAATTCAAATATGCCAGACAAAAAAGAATGCGCGCGTCAGCCACACAAAAAAAAAGTGTCTTTACACTTACATGCATATATACCAGGTAACTGATTTTTCAAAATCTGATTTTTAAAAAGAAATGTTACAAAACCAATCAAATATGGATCGGTCAAGGCAATAGCGAAAGGAGAGGTGAGGTCCCAACTGTGTGATCCCTGTGAATAATGGACAAGTATGCATCCGATAATCCAGCATAAAAACCACACACACACACACATTGTCTTTAATAGTTTCCTTAGGCACTGCAACGTTTTAAGTTCTTATTGAGGTAGCTATCCATGACAAAAATGAAAACTAGTTACGGTATCCCTCTCTGCCCTTCCCGAACAAATAGTACACACCGTTACACCAAACCACAATCTTCGTCCGTTTCACTGTTGTGTGAAATATAAATAAAATAACCGCAGCAATAGCCTGTCGATTTATAGCTTGAAAGCAGAAGTGCATCAATCCTGAATTAATTAAACAAAAATCAAGCTTTCACTGGGACGGTTATCTGCAACAAACAAACAGCAAAATGGTCATGAGGGAAAAAAGCAGTGAAGAAAAGGTAAAGGGGGAAAGAAGGGAAGAGGTGTACCGTAATTCACCGACTACAAGCCGCTCCGTAATACAACCCGCACACCCTACTTTTTAATAAAAATCTGGAAAAAGGTAACGCATAAGCCGCGTCGAAGCATAAGCCGCGGAAGCCACGATCTCAACTTCCGGTTGAGTCTAGAGGTGATTGCGGGTGTGTTGACTGCCAAAACCGCGAAACAGTCATTTTGTACAAAATATATACCGAAATCAAGGTGATTTTTTTTGGTCAACCGTGAACAAGGCCAGATCAAAGGTCAGAATCAAGGATGCCACTGAGTTGAGTTTACTTTCACTACAGTACTAACCGCAGAGGTGGGGGGGTACAAAAAAAGTTGCGGCTTATAGACCACGAATGACGGTATTAATGACAGGACTTTGATCCAAAAGCCAGAGAGGGAGGGTGGGTGGATGTGAAATCTGTCACAATTAGCAAGACTCATCACTTCTTTTTTTGAGGGAAAAGGGTACCGGTAGTTTTACTTATCGTTGAAGACCCGGAGGAAACGCACGGTCAGGTCAGGTCAGGTAGGATGACTAGGCCTCGCGGCCTCTCCGGCGTCCTTTCTCTTGATTGGGATTTTGTTTTTCCCAGTAGGCATGTTTGGCTTTTCTTCGATTTCAACGACGTACTATCTCAACACACCAGAGTCGGAAAGTATATAATATTCTCTCAAATATTGTCTCAAGCTTTGAGACTTGGAAGGAAACACCTGGCTTTTTTTCTTCTTTGATTTTAACCCTTTCGCTGCCCCATGACGTATATATACGTCCTCTATAGCGCTTCAGTACTTGCCACCGACGTATATATACGTCCTCTATAGCGCTTCAGTACTTGCCACCGACGTATATATACGTCCTCTATAGCGCTTCAGTACTTGCCACCGACGTATATATACGTCCTCTATAGCGCTTCAGTACTTGCCACCGACGTATATATACGTCCTCTATAGCGCTTCAGTACTTGCCACCGACGTATATATACGTCCTCTATAGCGCTTCAGTACTTGCCACCGACGTATATATACGTCGCCGCTAAGCAGCGATATTGCCGTGTTCAAAAATCGCGCGGCAAGCCGGCGGCGCATGCGCAAGTAGTAAGCGGCATTGAAGGGGTTAAGATCGTACCAACTCAATTCCATCCACCGACCCCATCTAATCGACAACCCTCGCATCAGTGAAAGGATAGAAAGCCTCCTCTCTCCCCATTTTCTCTTTTATGCAGAGCTTCTCAACCATTTGACGCGAGTTTAGCTGGGAGACTTACATGGACATCAACGCTGAGCAAATGGCGGGCGACTCGAAAGAAACAACTACTGAGGGGAGATATTAAGGTGGTGACAAGCATTGCTAAGTACCGTATTTTACGGACTACAGTAGAACCTCCCATATAAGACTCCCTCCCACATAAGACCTACTTCTCTGGGACATTGCCCTTCTTTGTAAGTATTAAAATGACCTCCCTTATAAGACCCCTCCCTCATAAGACCTTCATAAATCAAATGAGGGATGATTTTTGAAGGTCTTATGAGGGAGGTTCCACTGTATAAGGCGATACTTTTGTTCCCTTTACTGAGACCCCTGCGCCTTATAATGTGACTGATAATATAGTAACAAGTAACGTCCCACGACGAAAATGGAGTTTTCCTTTACTGAGACCTCTGCGCCTTGTAATGTGACTGATAATATAGTAACAAGTAACGTCCCACGACGAAAATGGAGTTTTACGTCCTCTTGGTCTGAATCAGACACATATGGGACATTTGTAAATACAAATATGGTGGGAACAATACTGGAGGCAATGCCCGGAGGCAGTACGAAACCAGTAAAGTCCCGATTTTTTTAATTAATACAGATAGGTGTAGCAGCAACCACGCCTCGGTTAAACCTCATCGGCTATGGCACCGCCACAAGTAGTGTATTGCTTATTGGATGAACAAGTAACGTCCCATATGTGTCCTTGTGACCAGGAGGACGTTCAACATGAACTTTCTTCTCTTCGAGTAAGAAACTATCATAACAAACTCGGATTTGTTGGTAAAATTTGGGGTCATGCGCCTTATAATCAGGTGCGCCTTGTAGTCCGTAAAATACGGTATATTTTTCATTAACCCCTTGGCTGCCATATCACATATGGGCTTTATGATGTCACTGATGACATCATCAGATGAAGGGGAATAACTCTGGGATACAGCTTTTTGCTTTTAAACAGTCAGGGGGGGTAATATCCCCTGACCATTTTGCCAGATTGACTCTAATGGTTCTCTTTCACATTTAACAATTTTAAATGTATTTTTTACTTAATTTTTCTCCGGCAGTCAAGGGGTTAACACTAATAACAGTCCGAAGCTGTGAATACCTGCGTGAGGCAAAGCGAGACCAAAGAACAAACAATCATTGTAGAAGCCCAGTCAACAAAATCAAGATAGTTAATAAATAAATGACTGAAGATCCATAAATAAACCTTTTTAATATTTCAATAAACCTATTTATCTCGTCGTTACCGAAATTCGGTTAGATTTAAAAAGGAAGGTCACAAACCCTTAAAGCAAAGCACTTTTTTAAAAACCTATGTAACAATAATAATTTATCACCAATGTTTCAAAGCAGCAGTTACGAGAGAATAATCAACACACCCAAATCACTGTGTAAACTGAAGGAAAAACAGAAGTGAAAATTCAACAAAATCGCGTGTGTGTGTGTGTGTGTGTGTGTGTGTGTGTGTGTGTATGTGTGTGTGTGAGAGAGAGAGAGAGAGAGATACTCTGTGTGTGTGTGTGTGTGAGAGAGAGAGAGAGAGAGAGAGAGAGAGAGAGAGACTATGTGTGTATGTGTGTGTGTGTGTGTGAGAGAGACTGTGTATGTGTGCATGAGAGAGAGAGAGAGAGAGAGAGAGAGAGTGTATGTGTGTGTGTGTGTGTGTGTGTGAGAGAGACTGTGTATGTGTGCATGAGAGAGAGAGAGAGAGAGAGAGAGAGAGAGAGACTGTGACTGTGTGTGCATGAGAGAGAGAGAGAGAGAGAGAGAGACTGTGTGTGTGAGAGAGAGAGAGAGACTGTGTGTGTGTGTGTGAGAGAGAGAGAGAGAGAGAGAGAGAGAGAGAGAGAGAGAGAGAGAGAGAGAGAGAGAGAGAGAGAGAGAGAGAGAGAGAGAGAGAGAGAGAGACAGAGAGAGAGCACGCATGCACGTCCGTACGTACATATACACATATTAAGCGAGTAATAAACATAAAGGAGCTTTAACACAATTCGCATTACAAAGTTAAGTCAAATCCATTAGCAGTAAGCTTATTGCCATCCATTTTTAAAAAAACAAAAAAATACCTCTTTCTCCTCCTCCCTCCAGGACCTAACCCCCCTCTCCCCAAAATGAAGAAATGGTTGAGTCCATGTCCAAGGTTGAGATTGCTCGTAAAAGGATAAATCAAATCCTAAGTATACCCACTTGGGCGTTTTTTTTGTTTGTTCTTCAAATCAAGAAAAATTGTTAGAGATCATATTGCATTCACTTGTTAACAAGAAACAACAGGAGAGAAACAGAAAGGAAGAGGGGTTGAAGTTGTTTATAACAGCAGCAAACTTTTTCAGAGAGAGCATAACAATATGCACTGAATGCATTTTGTTTGAGAGTGGTCAAGCAAGTAGAAGATCTAAAAAAAAGTTTCATTGAAAGTAAGGGAAACAATCGTTAACAGACTCAAACTTGCTGCAACGGCAGGGGTTGCATCCCTTAGACCAGATTAGTCATCAGCGCAGGCAATAAAAAAAAAAAGCATCACAATAAGATTTAGGTATGGCTTAGATCATAATCTTTCACACTGTTTGTCTGGATTCAGATTCTAATTCTAAAGTAGACATTTACTTTAACAACAACAAAAACCCACCAAAATATCACTTCTTGTAATGCCCTTTCAAAAAAAACAAAAAACGATGAAGAAAAAAGTCAATATATACCCTACATTTTTGCCCGTAAGAGAAGATAATCTTAAGACGGAAAGAGTCACCTGTTTCGCATAGATTTAAGGTTTTATTAAAACTTACATCAGGCCTGGCATTGCAGTACCTCCAGGATCTACTCAGAGCATTGAATGATGGTTGGTTGATGGCTCATCCCATATGTGCTGTTTTGCAGCCGAGTGGACGTAAAACCTTACTTTCATTCATTCAACCTGCTTCGCTCTTTCTGTCATCAAATTGTCTCCCTTTCGCCCAAAAGTCAAATATTGTAAGAATAGCATGAAGCGAGGTTTCTCTGTAAAGTCAAATGGTAAATTAAAGCTGCGCAGTCATTCGTTTATCTCTTTGTTCATATCATCATTAAGTCGTGTTTCCATATCATCCTTGAAACACTTGTCTTTTTTCGCTTTCTTATTTGGACAAACTCATCGTGAATAATATCTCATGCCTATCTGTGAGGACAGTATATCTACCTTGTCATGGTGGGGTTTTTTTTTTAACAAAGAAAAATGTATAGAAACTAGAATACAGTCCAAAACAACCATAAATAAATTACATTAAAAAATTGCCAAAATTTTTTTAATGACATCAAATTGGTTAAATTAAGTATTTAACAAACCAGTTTAAGAGCACAATTTACTTCTAATCTAAGTAATAAAGAAAAAAAGAGACTGAATCGATCAATCGAAGACCATTGCAACTAAACACTCTTAAAAACCCACCACGTCACATGTCAAAATCATGGTTTTCACGTGCTTCCCTATTTCGGCCAGGTGTGACTCCCATACAAATTCCCCCATATTTAAAATGAGACAGAGACTTTCAATAGCAGCCTCGTTTGCCTATGAGGGGAAATTGTATGTGGGTCACACCTGGCCAGAAAAAAAGGGACTTAATCTTGCTTATCAGTGTCTTTTAACATATCAGCAACACATGGCTTGCATAGTGTAATCTGTGTCTAGGAGTGAATAACCCCGCCCCCCCCCCCCCCCCCATCCCCACCCTTCATCAACGAAAAACCCCCACAAAAAACACCCAAATTGAGAATGAACCCGAGTTTTTAAGAAAACATTGATCACACACACACACAAATTTTCTGTCCATTGAGGTAGGAGGTAGTAGTCAGGGGTACAGAGAGTGGGAAAAACAACGTTTTGTACAAAGCATTACAGAAGAAGGAAAAAAGCTAACGCATTACAATCACCATAATTATACCTAAATAATTATACATGTACACTATAACGACTGCATCCAAGAACATTGGGGGGAAAAAATTAACAAGATATTGAATTGTCAAGCAACAGTCAGCTTCTAGAAGACTGAAGAAACCAGGGTGATGCTGTGAGTTGGGACTCGGAATGAGTGGAATGAGTGGCGTGGGACCAACACCACTGTATGGCCCAGAAGATGGGGCAGCCCCTCCCCCCCTCCAAAAAAAACCACACTTCTAAAAGACATCCGCAGCGACCGGTTATTACTAATTTCAATACTTCATATTGTTCGTAGTGCCGTCAATAGCAATGGTCAAATTGAAATAAATCATGCATTCGATACATACCAACTCTAGCAAAGAGTTCATGCACACTAAGGATTAGGGTACGTATACATCAGGCATGGGAATTGTCAGAGACAAAAAAACTCTGAAAAGCCCCCCAATTGAAGTATTTAGTAACAAAAACGAAGTATTTAGTAACAATTTCAATGTTTTTTCCGCGGAAATCCGCAATAATTTCGCGGACAATTCCCATGCCTGATACATGCATGCGGAGATTCCGTGCGGAAACCCGTGCGCAATCCGTAAATAGGTAAAAGAAAGAAGGGAAAAGATCTGCGCACGTGTCCAAATTTAACCTAATCCGTAACTTTTGACCCTTCTTTCTTTTACATATTTACGGATTACGCATGGGATTTCCGCATGAACTGTATAACAACCGAGGTAAGTTTTAAGAAAAGAAAATCGACAAGTTATTCTTACTTATAATAAGAACTAATACTTGTGGCGGTGCCATAGCCGATGAGGTTTAACCGAGGCGTGGTCACCGCTACAGCTATCTGTATTAATTTAAAAAATCGGGACTTTACTGGTTTCGTACTGCCTCCGGGCATTGCCTCCAGTATTGTTCCCACCATGTTTGTATTTACAAGTGTCCCATATGTGTCTGATTCAGACCGAGAGGACGTAAAACTCCATTTTCGCTCAAGTTATTCTTACCAGTCAGTCAGTCAACCTCAGTAAAGTACCAGAGTACTGTTTGGACTGATATTTTTCATCCAGAATCAATGTTGTTATAGAACAAAAAAGTATACTTTATAATTTTGGAGAAAGAAAAATACATATAATTTCAAATGTGCTTTACAACAATTTTTGGAGAGAGAAAAAAATACATATAATTTCATATAACTTATAAATATAAGATGCTTGCATTGCATCATGTGTATACTCTATTTTCCAGTAATGTTAAACCGTTGCTTCCGTGAGAAATAAACCGGCGGAGTAAAAGCCAAAATGTACCGTCATCCTTCTGACATACATTAAATTAAACAAGAAATGTTCGCACATAATTAAGGGGAGTAATTTAATGGTGAATACGAGTGATCCCGCTTGTCAGAATCGGCTAAAACACAAACAGAAAGTTACCCTCGCCCAATTGAATTGCTGCATGCTGCGTTCGAGTGTTGTGGTTTGACCGATTCGTTCAAGGTAGACTACTCAACTTTTTACGTAGTGCTCTCCCCTTGCTTTTTTCTCCCCGAAAATCGTCTGTTTAGATATTACACTAACGCGAAGCAGAATAAACACCCCCAATAGGAAGAAGAACATAAGTATTTAATGTGCATAGTTTGCATGAAATTAATGCATAAATAAAAGAGCTAGCTCTCATGTACAGCAAACACTACTCTTACAGGAGAAACAACACATGATTTGGTGCATTAACAGAATTGCTGGGGAGGGGTTGTAAATTTGGACTTTCTCAACTGTAAACAATATTTCAGTCAAAACCATTTGTTCCGTTACTCTAGTCCGTCTGGAGGAGAAATACAACTGGTTTGACCAGGTAAAAAATGTTTTTAACCCTTTCAACGCTAGCCATTCCTCAGCCAAACTGTACCATTAAACTTACCCGGGTAGATAAAAGATTTTGTCTGCAATATTGGGGATTCCTCTGTGACATGCATAAAATAGGGCCTATCCTTACCTCCCAAAATTAAGAACAAAAAGTAATTGGTCAGCAGACCCTCATTTGATGCCTGTTAGTGACATGGGTGTTAAATCATTGTGGTGCCAAGAGGCGACAGTGGCGATGAAAGGGTTAAAGTATGTTCTACCAAACATTCTTGTGTGTGTGTGTGTGTGTGTGTGTGTACGTGTGTGCGTGCGTGTGTGTGTGTCTGCTTTCAAAGCTAACCTCAAAACCCACCTGTTCCCCCGTCATTAAAGCTCCTCTCTCTTTATCTTCTCTCTCTTGCCATTAGGTCTGTTTCTGCTATATTTCATTTATGTTATCCGTGTGTGTTCGCGTTGTATTGCGTTTGTGTTTGAATGCGCTTTGAATGCTAACGTGTGTGTGCGCTTTGATTTGATTTATATCAAGATTCAGCGCCGTATAAATACTGTATGTTGTTGTTGTTGTTGTTGTTGTTGTTGTTGTTGTTGTTGTTGTTGTTGTTGTTGTTGTTGTGTGTGTGTGTGTGTGTGTGTGTGTGTGTGTGTGTGTGTGTGTGTGTGTGTGTATGTGTGTGTGCGTGTGTGTTGTTGTAGTTGTTGCTTTTCCTACATCCCTAGTTTCAAAATAAGCATCTCCATATTCTTAATCAATATCTGACACTATTTGTGAAGAAAACAATTTACAGTATTTTCCTTTTTTTTTATAAAAAAAAAATATATTTGGTTGAAATAACTTGGCATTTATTTTTAAACATAAGTTGCATTAAAATGTTTGTTTAATAATCTTAAATAACAATCAACATAGAAGGCATGAACAGCAAACAAGAACGATAAAATGAAAGAAAAATAACAGGGCAGTTTGAAAACAAACAAATTATTTGTATATGTAGATAGATAGATATAAATATATATGGTTGCTTCTATTTTGTTTTTTAAAGCGTTAGGCTAAGGAAACAGACACAACAACAGTAATACAGCAGGTACATTACAGCAGCAAAAAATAAAAATATTGATTCTCAGCTACAGAATAAGAAAAAAAAGGCTTTCATCAGCAGATCCCAGTTCATTTCAGAATGAAGAATAAAACATGCAGCCTTCGGAACCAGTGCACTCTACTGGACTGGTGCTTCGAACGCTTCCTAATATTTAACAGTGTAAACGCTTTTTTTTCTACGCAGGCGGACTTTCTTTTAAAAAACAGTGGTCACTTTTCCCCAAAAAACAAATTAGTTTAGTTTCACGGATCTGCTAGAAAGAAAAATTCATCAGTCTCCTTTTTCATACATCATGTTCGTGGATAATAATAAATCTAAACCAGGCAAAATGTTTGGCGAAGAACGCACAGAGACACACAGAATCTATCGAACTGTAAACAAACAGCAAAGTACGCAACAATTTGTGAGACAGATTTAGGGCGTATGCACATATACAAAAAACTTCCGTACGGGAAACTGCAAAAAATTAAATCTGGAAGTAATTAATACGAGTGTGCACATTACACGCAAAAACAACTCATCCACAATCCTGTCTGCTTATCTCTACTATAAGTGAAGGGGGGTTCCGTACGGAACTTGCGGATTACAGACCTTACACAAAGAGTTCACATTTTCATCCTTATACTCCAGCTAGTCTATGCAGGGTCTTCTCACGGCTGTGGCCACATACATATAATCTAAAGAGACATGTCCTTGATTAAAAAAAAAAAAAAAGACATCCCAAGAAAAAAATTTGTCAACGTAAAGCATGCATTGTGATTGAGATCTGTCCCCGGGGAATTCACGACTAAGTTGCAATCTTCAACCCTATTATGGCCTATAACATTGATTCTACGTTCATGTCAGGCATCCCTCATCTACGCAACAGAATTACGTGTGCGCACCAAAGTGATTTGGCCCTATCCATACAGAGCAGATTGCTTCACAAAGCCTTTTTTTTCCCCTTTAATCTAATTTAAGTACGTTGACAATCAATGTGACCTTAATTCTCTCTACATGAGAGTATGCTATAGCATACATACCTGGCACAAACGTTCAACACGAAAGCGCGCAATAGCATACATCATGCTTAAATCTTCACGGTTCACAACTTGGTGAGCCCATGCAAACCAAACTGGTACAAAAGTATTCTTATGATTGAATAAACAGAAATTACTACAATATTTATTTTCTCTCAATCATTATTATCACCTAAAAGTGTAAGAAAAATATGACAACTGCTGGACAAGTTCTGTTGTATTTGGGGCGTATGCAACTGAACAAGCATTTACCTACACAAAATGTGCGCCCAAACCACAGTCACACCCTCACATGAAGACAAACCAAACTGAAGCAAAACAAACAATGGAAATGTGCACACTGCTGAAATTCGTAATAATACTTTAACTTAATACATTAATAACAAATGTTAACGGCTAATGGGACACATTTATCTTTCCTGTGGGTTTTTACATACACATGAACAGACACACACACATACACAGATACATACACACACACAGACACATGAACAGACACACACACATACACATGTAAGTGATGAACAGATACATACACACAGACACATACACACATACAGACACATACACACACAGACACATACACACACAGACACATACACACACAGACACATACACACAGACACCCATTTGTCTAAGATCACTGTAAGGTGGATAGAAGTTAAATTAAAGAATGAACACAGATACACACACACACACACACACACACACACACACACACACACACACACACACACACACAAACAGCATCAACAAAACCCATCACACAAATTAGCATTAAAAATTAAAAAAATCAACCAAGATTTACACACAGAAACAAAACTTTAATGAGACAATTGACGAGTCATCAGCCATTAGTCTAGTACTAGAAAATAATACCAATACCATTACCAATACATAATGACGACTTGCCTTAAAAAAAACCAATCACACCAGCATTAAGTCTACTTTTGTTTGATAATATTAATTTGACACATATCCCTCCCTCGTTATTAACTCGAACCATCATTTCAGGGGACCACAAAAGCTGGGGGTAATGAGGTAATTATTTTTTATTTATATTTTACGTCAATGAGATCAGCATTTATGGTTTTAACAACAATAACTTTCATCATGCATCATCCAGGTACTTGAGACGGTAAAATCTTGATACTACTTACAACCACTACATGAAAACAAAATAAAACAATATGAAATACCATGCTGTAAAATAAATAAATGGAAACATTCTTTGTCCAACGATCAATCCTCTGAGGTTGAAAAAAAAAAAATAAAAAAGAAAAGATGATTGTGCTGAAACCGTGGTAAAAATTTGATTTGCATAAAAAAATAACTATTCTTTGATACGGGTGAGAAAGCATCAACAAAGACGGATCGTGTTGTGATTGAGGTCCTTGAAAATATACTTTTGAACTCCATGTACAATCAAAACATGCTTGCTGAACCATACACAATAAAACAACTTACTCAGGGTTCAAGAAACGTGCATTCCATACCAGACGTTATGTACACTATACAAACAATCCTCGCCACATCTACGTAAACCGCATTTTCCAATAATTTCCGTTTCCAGTGATTATGAACATTGATTTCAGGGGGAGAAAAACCCACGAATTGGTCCATTTTACGTGCGGACCACAACCGATTTGTTGACTCGCAACGATTCATCAACCAGCTGATAACGACTTACATCCACGATCATACTTAAGACAAACCCCACCCCAAGAATCAAAACCTAACACCATTTCTCCCTCTCCGTATCGAAACACACTGGAAGCAACAGCTTCATGTTGCTGAGGTCAGGAACCGAAACACACTAGTACACTTATTAAGACCTTCATCTATCTTCTCTCTATATTGAATTCATCATGCAACCTCTCAAGACAGTCAGCAAATGCATCGTTCATGAAGACCGTTTGTAAATAGGTAACACAACAATGAACTAATCTTCTATCTTATTCATGTGACTTCTAAGAACAGGTCTGGCGGTGTACTATAACCAGAATTGGTTTTCTGCCAACGTACCCCATCCAGAATCAGATGCAGTTGACAAATACATCTTTGACAAGTCGTACACTGTCTCTATACCCCATCCAGAATCAGATGCAGTTGACAAATACATCTTTGACAAGTCGTACACTGTCTCTATACCCCATCCAGAATCAGATGCAGTTGACAAATACATCTTTGACAAGCCATACACTGTCTCTATACCCACCATAGGGATGCTTCAATCCACTAACATTAAATTTGTCTGATTTCTGAACATAATTTTCCACTTGCAGATACACACACCGCAATGACAAATCCGTCTTCTCAAACTGAAACATTCATGCAACATGCAGAAACAAAACCACCAACAGACACATCTTACACACACACACGGCTTGTTCACACCGATTTCACCAACACTTTCCACGCATACCCACACACGTTGATTGGTACAGCAGGCCCACAGCTGGTGAAAAGTTCCTGTTTAACGACAACAACAATAATCGTAATATATCGAGGGAAACCCCAGTACAAGTAGACTGTCGACGTGGCCTGAGAGAGAGCAATGCCTGAGTGGACTAGGAACGAAGGGTGCCGCACCAGCCGTGCACAAACCCAGCACAACGACTATCCAACTGCCGAAGGACGTATCATTACATGCAGCTAATACACTGAAAACAATAACAGTTAAGGAAGGGGGCGAATAGACGAGGAAACATTTAGCTTCCACTCAGCAAACTCCTCCAAATCGACTTGGTTTTGCTCATTTGGTGTTCGTCTTTTATAAAAGAAATTCTCTTTTAGGAAGAAAAAGAAAGAAGAAAAAAAACACATGAAGGGTTGGTGCCCAACCAAAATCTGCATTGGTGCAAGAGTGGAGGTATGTCTGGTTTCACAAATCAAGAAATTCAGCACAATCAATGAAAAGGATCTTCTTTTTAGTATTCTTCACACATAGGTGTGCTGCCGTCTATCCAAAGAAAATGAAATACAGAGAGATTTTAAACACACAGCCTGCGTCTACTTTTTTTCAGCACAGTATCCACACACAACACGGAGGCGCATACGCAGTGTTAAAACGACACAGCGTACCCAGCGTCCACCCCGACGCGTCAACGTTATTAGGAGGCGAAGGGGGCGCATACGCAGTGTATAACGACAGTGTATCGGGCGTCCACCCCGACGCGTCAACGCTATTAGGAGGCGAGGGGGTGCATACGCAGTGTATAACGACAGTGTATCGGGCGTCCACCCCGACACGTCAACGCCATTAGGAGGCGAGGGGGTGCATACGCAGTGTATAACGACAGTGTATCGGGCGTCCACCCCGACACGTCAACGCCATTAGGAGGCGAGGGGGTTAAGGTGTGGGGACAGGGAGTACACAGGCACAGGGTTCATCAGATCATCGTCGTCGTCATCCGGAGCCTCCAGGCTGGGCTGAGGACCCTCTATCCTCAGTCCTTCCTCCTCCTCCTCTTCCATCCTCTCCTCCTCTCTCGACCCCTGACCCGCCTCGTTGTCGGCGGCAGCAGCGTCTTCTTGCTGCGTTGCCTCCCGCATTTCCGTCGCGCTCGGCTGGGGAAAGTCATCGTGATAATCGTCCGGCATGCTTGGCTCCCGTTCGTAGCTGTCCTGCGTGTGCAGAGCCGTGTCTCTGCCTTGGCTCACGTTGTAGTCCGCCTCTCTGCTGTAGTTCCCGCAGTCCCCAAGTTCTTGCTCGTAGCTTCCTTCTTCCGTCTCTCCCCGGCAATCTTCCTCTTTGTCGCGGCTTCCTCCCCCCTCCGGCTCTCTCTCATAGTCCTCCTGGTGACCGCCGGGGGTCCTAGGCAAGCGGCCGTTTTCTCCCAGTTCTCTCTCGTAGTTTTCTCCAAGATCTCCGTCACCGTTTTCCCCTAACTCTTTGCCGTAACCTTTCCCTAATTCTCTGTTGTAGCTTTCTTCCACTTCCCTTTCGTAGCTCTCTCCCAGCTCCCTGTCATAGTTTTCCTCCTCTGCCCGTGAACCCCTCTCACCGTAATACCTGTCGGTGAGATCTCTGTCAAAGTCGCCCTCCTCGTTCATCGGTCGGTCAGCGCCAGGATGCCCGTCGTAAGCTCCGTCCTCCACCGGCCTATACTGCCTACCCCTCTGACCGTAAGACAGCTCGTGGTCGTAGCTCTCTTCCTGACCACGTTCTCTTTCGTATATCCCTTCTCTCTTCGGCAACCGATCCCTGTAGCGATCCCCTCGCTCGTGGTAACCCTCGGGATAACCGCCCAAGGATGGTTCCATGCTAGCGCCGGGCTCCCCGGACCTTTCCTGGCTCCTAACGGACACAGCCAAGCCTCTGGGCTCATGCTCCCCGTGCCTCGGGGGAGAGGGACTATGTCGGGGTCCCCTGCGGAGCAGGCTTTCGTCGGGCAGGGGCACGGCGCGGTAGGGAGGGGAGGTGGGGTGCATGGGGCGGTGGGTCTTGGAGGAGATGCCGTTGGGGATGAGCGAAGCATCCAGGAAGGTGGGGGTGTCCGGGTCCAGCCCCGCCTCCCGCTTGATGTTCCTCAGGATGTTCTCATCCCTGACAGCAACAGACAAGATGAAGAAAACAAAGTGTTATATGATAACTCTAGAACGGCATTATAATTGCACACACACACATCTGGATCAATAAAAACAAAGTATTATATCGCCGTCCGCATGCAAAAGAGACGTAACTCAAAATTGTTCATCTTCAATGTGTTGGACTTACCAGTTGATCTAGACAAGCTGCATCATCTAACAAAGCTGTAAAACAACAATTTGCAAAGATAAAACACTGATGGTGACGCTAAAGGAACAAAAAATGACATCATGTGGCCTGAAATGACCAAAATATTGAGTTTTCCATTCCTCATGTGAAGTGACGTCATTCGACTTACGTCTGTATTGCATGCGGGCAGCGATATGATAACTCTAGAACAGCATTATAATTGCACACACACACACACATCTGGATCAATAATGACATGGAAAAAAAAAGTGTTGTGTTCATAAATTACTTTTTTTCAATATCAACCAGGAATCAAGGAATTTGTCTTGCTGATCACTTCCTTACCATGCTGTGCTGTTCTTTCATCCAGACTACCGTACTAATTCGCACGTACATTTACCGATAGCTGTTGATAATGAACCTGTCAGCACTTGGGAACTTTTCAGTTTTCTCCACTTTACTCTGGCCGCAAAAGCACAATGACCATTTTAACTCTTCTAG
>JAGGCT020001585.1:0-10000 GCA_017654935.2 Phymorhynchus buccinoides
CCCTTCCCATTACTCCATTTTTTAACCAGCCGCGAAAATTAACTTTGTCAGGGATTTCTGTTTGTTCCTGACTATCTATGTGAACACGATAGCGTTTTAACGGAGGGACCTAGGAGGATCAGAAGTTTTGCATGCCTATAGGTATTTAGCATATCTAGGACAAGTTCAAAAATGAAGGCCATTGGTCAAAGGTCACGAGCCGAAAACGCTGCCGCGCACCTACTATATTCTCTAGCTGTGTGCGAGCTACAGTTGAGATCCTTGCTGAGGCAGAGGTACTGTTAAGTGCAGTTGTTTGATCAGACTTTAGTTTCAGGGGTGTTTGTCTGTTTGTTCCTGCAAGGTCACTGGACCCGAAAATGCTGCCGCGCGGATCGTTGATTTAGCGTTTTCACGCTCTAGTTTGTTTTTACGTTTAGACCCTCTTATGATAACCCCCTGTAGTGTAGTGCGTGCATTATGACTCCGAGTCTCTCTCTCTCTCTCTCTCTCTCTCTCTCTCTCTCTCTCTCTCTCTCTCTCTCTCTCTCTCTCTCTCTCTCTCTCTCTCTCTCTCTCTCTCATATGTGTGTATGGTTGTTGATTTATGGTTTATGTTTATGTTTGGATTCTGTTATGTTTGATTGTTACATTCTTTACTCGTGAATAATTTGCATTTTCATTCTTGATTTATCAAAGTATTTTCCTTTACTTCTATTTTTTTTCTGAGGACCTGATGAAAAATGCCACAATTGCTTATATACTCAGTTAGACCTATATTCATTGAAAATTTCAAGTTCAACTCTCTCTCTCTCTCTCTCTCTCTCTCTCTCTCTCTCTCTCTCTCTCTCTCTCTCTCTCTCTCTCTCTCTCTCTCTCTCTCTCTCTTTTCAATACAATCAGCTAAGGTATTAACGCAATCTCAGACTATTTTCCCTCCCCATCCCCCACCTCCTTCCCCGTCCCCTCTTTCCCATCTCTGCATAATTACTACTAGGGCATAGGCAGGACAGCTTTTAAAGCCTCCAAAAAACTTGACGTTCACAGTTTTGGAAGATGAGAAATAAAATGGTCATTCTTAATGTATTTTTCGCGCTGAATCCAAATCTGAAAAGTTCTCAAGATCAGACCAAAATGCAAGGGAAACAACCCAAGAAATTTGACTTGAGTAAAATGACTCGATGCTTTCCCTTTAATTGCAAGCTTTGTTTTTAAAATCGCACTACACATTGTTTTGGATTAAAGTCATCAGTGTCAGTTTGTTATTTATTTAGAAACAAAAATAGAATTCAATGTTCTTTGCGTGCTATTTCACACACACACACTTGTGAGCTTTCCTTTGTTTTTGGGTGTTTTTTTTTTTAAAGGTGCACCATGACGGATGAGTTTTTGCAAGAAACACGTCGCGATCACCAGAAAGACAGCCTTTTCAAAGATCGGAACACTCACTTTGCTCTGGTTTCCTAGAAATTAAACCGTCAAAACGGCGATTCTTCATTGGCGGAGATGCCGGAGAGAGTAGCCATTTTGGATGGGGTGGGTGGGGGTCACTCGTTGTGGCCTCAAAACTAGAAATACATCGTCAGATATATCAGTTTCTCCGTAAAATCTTCACTCTTCTTCTGGCCAAGGCAAAAACAAGCTATTTTTCATCTAAAATTCTTGAAGCCAACACAACAAAGGTCCTGTTCTCCACCATGTCTGATCTCCTAGGCAACAAGAAATCAAGTCCTCTGCCATCAAATATCAGTCCTGACAAACTGCCAGAAACCTTTTCCTCCTTCTTTTCCACCAAGATTATCGATCTACGATCAAAAATCGACTCCATGCCTTTTCAACCAACTATTCCAGACCCATCATTCACTGGTGTCCCCCTTCTCTCTTTCAAGCCGGTGTCTGAGACCGAAGTTCTTTCTACTTTGAAAGAAATGCATTTTAAATCCTGTGATCTTGACCCCATCCCATCCTCTCTTTTCTCACAAATCTATCAACACCTTCTGCCATCAATCACCAACATCATCAATTCTTCTTTAGTTTCAGGTGTGTTTCCTTCTGCTTTCAAAACCGCTCTTGTAAGGCCCCTTCTCAAGAAGAACAATCTGGATCCTAATAATCTGAAAAACTACAGACCTGTATCTAACCTCCCTTTTCTCTCCAAACTCCTTGAGAAGACTGTCCTGAAACAACTTAACGATCATCTATCCTCAAACAATCTTCATCATCCTTATCAGTCTGCCTATAGAACCAACCACAGTACTGAAACAGCCCTTGTTCAAATCGTCAATGACCTCTTACTTGCTTCTGATGCTGGTCAAATCTCTCTTTTGACACTTCTTGATCTCTCTGCTGCCTTTGATACCATAGACCACTCCATTCTTCTGTCTCGTCTTGAACATACTTTTGGAATTAAGGGCCCTGCTCTTTCTTGGTTTTCCTCTTACCTTTCTGATCGTTTTCAATCAGTTCTGGTCAATGGTCGTCAGTCTGAACAGGTTAGGCTTTCTTGTGGAGTCCCCCAGGGGTCTGTGCTTGGTCCTGTCTTGTTTACTTTGTATACGTCACCTCTTGCCAATGTCATCGACCAGCACAACATGAAACATCACTTCTATGCAGATGACTCACAACTCCAAAACAGTACAACCCCTGAAGATCTAGATTCCATTCTTACAGAAAGTAACAACTGCTATATTGATATTCAAAATTGGATGGTTCAAAATAAACTTCAATTAAATGGTGAAAAAAACGAAGCAATGCTTGTAGGGACAAAAAACAAACTAGCCTCTGTTTCCATAGAGTCAATCCAACTGGGTAACAATATCATTCCCCTCTCAGACTCAGTCAAAAACTTAGGTGTCACTTTGGACAATACTCTTTCCATGCAGAGTTTCCTGACTCAGACCTGTCAGTCTTGCTACTATCAAATTCGTTGCATTGGCTATATTCGTAAATACCTCTCAGATGAAGCCACAGCAAAGCTTGTTACTTCCTCATCCTATCTCGTATTGACTACTGTAATGCTCTCCTTTCTGGCCTATCAGTCTCTTCTCTATCTTGTCTCCAGCGTATTCAAAACACAGCTGCTCGTCTTGTCCTTAGGAAGAAAAAGTTCGATCATGTTAGCCCTCTTCTGCGTTCTTTGCACTGGCTTCCTGTCGCAGACAGAATTGAGTATAAATTAAACACACTTTGCTATAAATCTATTCATAAAGCTGCTCCATCTTACCTCTGCGACAATATTTCCATCTATACGCCAGCTCGCACTTTACGTTCAGTTTCTGACCCTCTTTCTCTCCAGATCCCTAGGTATAAGCTTTCAACTGTTGGTCGGCGCTCTTTTGCTGTCTCAGGACCGACCTCCTGGAACAAACTTCCTCTCTCCCTCCGTCAGCGACCGACTCTCTCTGCTTTCAAAGCTAACCTCAAAACCCACCTGTTCCCCCGTCATTAAAGCTCCTCTCTCTTTCTCTTCTCTCTCTTACCATTAGGTCTGTTTCTGCTATATTCCATTTATGTTATCCGTGTGTGTTCGCTTTGTATTGCGTTTGTGTTTGAATACGCTTTGAATGCTAACGTGTGTGTGCGCTTCGATTTGATTTCTATCAAGATTCAGCGCCGTATAAATACTGTATGTTGTTGTTGAAGCGTTTTCTTTTTTTGTAGTGCAGTAAAAAAAAAAAATGGGACTGTTTCCTTTGTAGTGAGCGAAACTCCTTTAGATAATCTGTATACAAAATTGAAAAAAAAAAGGCTTGTATTGCGAAAATTTCGTGCAAACGATTTGGTCTAAATGCAGTCGGCCATTAGAAAAGTGACGGCACACGACTTCTCTTTGGCTGAAATAATTTGACTTCCAGCACCTCCGCCAAGGAGGAATCACCAATTTGACGGTTTGATTTCAAGGAAACCAGAGCAAAGTGAGTGTTGCAATCTCTGTAAAGGGTATTTTCCTGGTTATCTGGACGTGTTTCTTACAAAAACTCATCCATCAGGGTGGCCCTTTAAGGAATGCCATTTTGAAGGGGGGGGGAGAAAGTTATCGCTGTGATGATCAAAGGTAGACTACTCCTCTTTGCACGGAGGCATGTTTGTTTCTACCGATGCTCTCCCTTTTATTTCAGAGGACTATTCTTATGGCATACGTGTTCGCACGCTCGGGTTTGTGAGAGATAGATTGAGTATCACACAAATATTCGAACAGTTTGCGTACCCATGGGCACGTGCGCGCACTTCAAGCCTACACATTTACAGTCGTGCTTGTGTGCACATGCACGCACACACACACACACACACACATACACATACTCACACCGCGTATTACATGCTTGATTATAGGCTTATACACATAAGCTTACTAATACACTTATGCGCGCGCACACACACTATTATCATGTACAGGCCCTATGCATTATTGCATTTCAGTGTTATTCACACATAGACCTACGTTAAAAACTGCAACCCGCCCACAAACACACACACACACACACACACACACACACACACACACACACACACACACACACACACACACACACACACCACACACAAATCAAATCAAATCAAATCAAATCATCTTTATTATCTCATAACAGAAATTGCAGCCAGGTGCACATAAGAAAAACAACAATAATAAACACATTTATCAACAAAAACAACAACAATAAACACATTTATTAACAATTAAAGAATATAAACTAATAACTAATAACACTGCAATATTGTAGTTAACAAACTGGACGAATACGAATACAAATTCAATCCCAAGGAGATGGACAGGCTGCTCAGCAAAACAATCACTCGATGCAGTGCATTAAGAGTTCAACAGATGAATTGATCTTGGTAAGAAAGTTTTCTGTGCTCTTATTTTCAGTTTTAGAGTTCTGTATCGACGGCCCGATGGTAATACTTCATCAGTAGTATTTTGCCAGAACATGACTGTTATCATTAAGAATTTTCCTGGCTTTCTTGACTACTTGTCTGTCATACAACTCTTGCATGCCACTCTGCCTTGTACCCACAACTTTACTGCACACATTCACCATCACTCAACACGCGCTTACTTTTTACACTCAAGCTTCCATACCAACAGATAAATGACACAGTAAGAACAGATTCAATGCAACATCGGTAGTAGGTTTGAAGAATATCTGAACAGACACCAATATTCCTTAGCCTCTGTAAACAAAAGATCCTGGACTGACTCTTCTTATGTATATGCTCAATGTGTTTATCAAAAGTAAATTTCTTGTCTAAAACTGTGCCTAGGTATTTGTACTCATCAATTCTTTCAACCGTTTCACCATCAATTGAACTCACACACACACACACACACACACACACACACACACACACACACACACACACACACACACACACACACACACACACACACACACACACACACACACACACACACACACACACACACACACACACACACACACACACACACACACACACACACACACACACACACACACACACACACACACACACACACACACATGAAGACAGTGACGATGACAATTTATATATAGACGATGATGATCATCATCATGATGGTGATGGTGACGATGATGATGATGAGGAGGAGGGTGGTGGTGGTGGTGGGGAGTGGAGAGGGTTTGGTGATAGCGGCAACAGCTATGACGACGACACAAAAAATAATATAATAAGATGTAGGAGAGAGAGAGAGAGAGACTGAGAGAGAGAGAGAGAGAGAATTGACACACATTGACAATGTTTTAATTGTGTATATAGGCCTGTGACCCGTTGAGAGAGAGAGGGAGAGAGAGACTGAGAGAGAGAGAGAGACTGAGAGAGAGAGAGAGAGAGAGAGAGAGAGAGAGAGAGAGAGAGAGAGAGAATTGACACACATTGACAATGTTTTAATTGTGTATATAGGCCTGTGACCCGTTGAGAGAGAGAGGGAGAGAGAGAGAATAATTGTGATGATGACGACGGCGACGACGATGATGATGATGATGAAGAAGAAGAAGAGGAAAGCGAAGAAGAAGAAAAAGAAGAGGAAAGACCAAGAAAGAAAAGGCATCTAGAAAAGAAAGAAAAGACATCTAGATAACCGAAAAAGAGATAAACAAAGCTGAACAGGAAAGAACATGGAAAAAGAAGAAAACCCGGAACAAACAGAAGACAAGACAAGACAATACAGAGATGGTAAGAAAACACGGCTGTTTGTCTTGGGGCTCTGTCTTCTCATCAGGGCAGAATCAGAGACAGGGAACAACAGATGGGTGGGTTGCTGTGCCCTAATTTCTGAATCGATTCCGTAGTGGAAGAGAATCATCGACAGACAGCTAATGCGACAGCGTTCAGCGGAGAGCGCGTTCAGTGAGCACTACGCAGCACTACGCAACACAACGCAACGAAAACAACAACAAACTAGAGCGTGAAAACGCTAGAACAACTAAGCAGCGGCGCGGCAGCATTTTCGGCTCCAGTGACCTTGACCTTTGACCAATGGGTAAATGTTAAAGAACCACCAGATCGCGTGTCAAAATCACGTGTTTTCCCTCTTACTATAGCTGGTAAGAAATCTTGTTTTGGACTAGGCGGTTTTACTCCCATATATTTGCCCCCAAATTGAAAACGAAACATCATTTTAAAAGCAGCCTCAATTTCAAGTTGGGGGTATTTGTATGTGGGTCACAGCTACCCAGAAAAAAACAAGGGATTTAATCGTGGTGGGTCAGTGTATCTTTAAGAAAAGCCTATCCCTAACCCTATCCCAAACCCTATTTCTAACCCTTACCCTAAGGGAATGCGACAGCGGTTTCAGGTTAGGGTTAAGAATAGGGTTTGGGATAGGTTTAGGGTCAGCGGTAATCTCAGGCTGAGAATGCGACGGAACAGCCTGAAATGAATGGAAGGGTGCAGAGGAGAAGGCTTTTCTTAACATTTCTCTCTTAGCCTAGATATCCAAACTTCCTATCCCGCACATCCAAATGTGAGCCTCCTGTGACGTGCCTCCGTTCAAACGCTATCGTTGTAACATAGATATAATAGATAGATAGCCAGGAACATACAGACAGCGGTGAGAAAACACTAAGCAGCTTTGGTTGATGATGATGAGATCCAGTGGAGTTTAGTGTCCTTTGGCTTCGCCGCTGCTTAATAAACTGCAACGGTAGGCCTACTTCCCATTATCACCGTATACATCTGTATTGTTAAACATTCAGGACTTTCCTGGTGTTGCCCTGCCTCCGGGCATTGTCTCCAGGATCGTTCCAACCATCTTTACATCTACCGTATGTCCCATGTGTCTCGGTTCCAGACCGGAGGACGTTAAACAGAATTTCTACTTCTCTCTCTCTCTCTCTCTCTCTCTCTCTCTCTCTCTCTCTCTCTCTCTCTCTCTCTCTCTCTCTCTACTTCCCATAGAGGCGCCTACAGAGGCGGATTGGGGTGGGGGGTGCCGGGTGGGGGTGTTACAGGGGTTCCGGACCCTACCCCTGATGAAATCCACGACATTATGCAGCTCCATGCCATAGTTTTAGCCTAATTCTCCCAGGAGAGGCCTTCACTGCATCTTTCAAATCATCGTAAGCTTCTACCCCCCAACCGTCGGAACCACTGGAACCCCCCCCCCCTCCTCCTCCCTGTGGTTTAACTGACCCGCCCCTGCTGACGAAAGCGGTAAAGACATAATATAAAAGAAAGTGGAGGAAAACTGGGTTGGTTTTCAATTTGAAAAGTTAATTTGAATGAGGGGGGTGGGGGTGCATAGAAATTAATCAAGATAGCCGAAACTTTTGTAGAAAACACACACAAACGCGCACACACATACATACACACACGCGCGCAAGCCAGCGAGCGAGAGACAGAGAGAGGGGAGGAGGGATAGAAGATGAAGATATTTTTTTTATTTGAAAAAAAAAGCTGTACAAAATGAGAGATACAGACAGAGAGAGTGTGAGACTGAGAGAGAGCAGCTGAAAATAATAAAACCGTTTCTTATTTTTTCTTCATTGAATCAAAAGGTGAAAATTGAAGGAAAGAAGTGTGTTAAATATACAGAAACGGGCAAGAGAAAAAAAATCGATATATATTAAAACTCTAATAAAAGAAGAAACGTTGTTGTTGTTGGAAGTTGGCAAACGGGAACAAAAGAACCGGAGCTGGTTGAACGCGCTGTTAGCTATGGGGCTCAAAAATGATAAAATACCAGTTAACAACTTAACTGGCTTTAATATACCAGTTAAGTAGTTAACTGTCTTTTCTTACTCCAGTTAAGTAGTTAACTGTCTTTTCTTATTCCTGAAACCCAGAGCCGGCATATGTAAAGCGTTCACGCGAGGCGGGATACATCATTCCCCTCTCTGCTGGCGAGAGAGACGGTTCAACCGTTCTTTTTTCCCTGTTGATCGAGCCACTATGAGTCAGAACTTCGCAGCGACTAGGCTAGCAGTCTACACCCGATCCCTGGGATCGGTAGTTATCCCTTTAAGTAGTTAACTGATATAAACTTCCGCTTCCGGCAAAAGAAAAGTCAGTTAACTGCCATATAAGTGGCATTTTGTCAGGAAAACCAACTCCTTAACTGTTTTTTTGTAACACGAAATCCCATTGGATGTACTGCAGATCATCAATCTTTTCCCATTTACACTGTGAAAGAGTTATATGCCTTCAATGTCATTTTTTGTATTAGCAATTTTTATCACGGATCGGATCTGCAGTACCTCCAGGATCTGCTCAGAGCTTTGAATGATGGTTGTTGATGGTTCATCCCATATGTGCTGTTTTGCAGCCGAGTGTACGTAAAACCTACATTTCATTCATTCAAACGCCGACCAATTACAGATGTGTGTTACAAAACCTTCAGAAAATAATCGCTCTCAGACGGAAAGGCAACTTAATTAACAGTTAAGTGATATTTCGAAATGTAAGTTAACTAGTTAACTAGTGTACACGATTTCCGCTTCCGGTAAAACAAAGTCAGTTAACTAGTTAACTGAATTAGAAAAGCCAGTTAAGTAGTTAACTGGTATTTTCTCAATTCTGAACCCCATAGGTAGCAGTCTCACAGGAAGGCTGACAGCACAAAAAGCCAGGCTCACGTGCTGGATCGAAGACGTAAAGGCCAAGGTGAAGGACGTTTTACGGCACTACAGGCGCTTGACTGTACATAGTCATTTTTTTACTTGGCCAGAGTCTGCGACGTGTATTGTTTTCGGTCTGTGTGTCTGTCTGCCTGTGTATCAATTTTATTTATTTTTTAAACTACTGGACGGGTTTTAATCGAATTTGGTAGAGGGCGCAGGCAAGAGTAAAAGGAAGTTTCCTTTCGATAATCATGACCTTGTTGGTTGTCATTGATTTTTAAAGTGTTGGTTTTTGTTGTGTGGTGTGGGTTTTTAGTTTTGGGGGGGGCATTCACAAATCATTCAAATGTTGTCAAAAGGGAACTAACTAATCTAAGCATTGGGCAAACAGTAAAGCAAGAGTACCGTGCCTCTTGACAAGCACAGTATTATTACCAATATAACCTATATGACAAGTAGTTGCAACATATTAAACCCTTGACCGCCACCAACGTATTATATTACGTACTGATCCGATGACATCACTGATGATGTCATCAGATGAAGAGGAATAACCCTGATATGCTGGGTTTTGCTCAACACAGTCAAGAGGTCCATATCCTTAGACCATTTTCCAGATTGTCTCTATCAGTTGTCTTTTTCATGGCATGATTTGCCCAATGATTTTTTTCTTTGATTTTCTCTGGCAGTCAAGGGGTTAAACATAAATCTGGCTGGGTTTGCACTGTCGCAGTGCTTCTTGTTGTAGTTGTTACATGATGATGTGCCTTTATTAGCAGCTTCGCCACACAGAAATCCAAGACACTGACACGCCTATAATGACTCTGATATGCACGCGTGTACGCGCAAGCATGGCCACTTGTGCAAACAGGCATTCGTGTATAAGCCTAAGCATACATGTGAGCCCGGCATGTACACACTAATCTAGGCTTACATTCAAAGGGGACAGGGTGTCAGTTTCT
>JAGGCT020001585.1:22500-25000 GCA_017654935.2 Phymorhynchus buccinoides
TGACTGACATTTTCTTTAGTTTATGAGATAATTGGCATGGGCTTCTTACCCGCCCATGGGCTTCTTACCCCGTCTTCGCCAATATAAAACATTACTTTAATTTCTTTTCTGGACATTTGCACTGGCTCTGGTGCTGCAGCCAAACGGATTGGCTGGCCTTTTAAAGACACACTGACGCACCACGATTAAGTCCCTTGGTGGGGTTTTTTTCTGGGTAGCTGTGGCCCACATACAAATGTCCCCAACTTCAAATTGAGGCTGTTTATTAACTCAGATGATATTCTTGTGGTGATACCATAGCCAATGAGGTTTAACCGAGGCTTGGTTACTGCTACACATAGCTGTATTATTAAAAAAATCGTGACTTTACTGGTTTAGCACTGCCTCCGGGTATTGCCTCCAGTATTGTTCCCACCATCTTTGTATTTACAAATGCCCCACATGGCCGAAAGGCCGAAGAGGGCGTAAAACCATATTTTCGTTCGTTCCAATTGAGGCTGCTCTTTAAAATGATGTTTTGTTTTCAATTTGGGGACATTTGTATGGGAGTCAAACCTGGTCAACACAAGACTTCTTACCAGCTATAAGAGGGATAACACGTTAAATCCGTGATTTTGACACGTGACCTGGTGGGTCTTTAAGGACATTTTCAAACACCAGCTGTCCTCAAATTCTTTCGGCCGAAAGAGAGTGGGGATGTACCCTGGGCAAGGCATCTCCACTTTTAAACAAATTCTAGCCCAGCCCGCCAGAATAGCAGCTGCCCCCTTCCGCTATCTGGCAGTGTTAGGCTGTGTGCAGATATAAGCGCAAGTTCCGCGCGGAAACTAATGCGCAATCCACACACCCAAAAAAAATCTGGAAGTAAGAAATATGAAAGAGTGTGCCCGTTGCACACGGAAGCCCATCCGTAATCCCATCCGCTTATTTCTTATATAAGTGTATGGGTTTTTTGTTCGACGGAAACTTGCGGATTGCGGATCAAATGCGCACAAGGCTTAAGGCCGCGGACATATTAGACGCGGAATTCAGGCACGGAAACCCATAAGTAAGTAAAAGAAAGACGGAACAAAATATATAGGGTAAGACGGGGTAAAAAGCCCATGGGCGGGTAAGAAGCCCATGCCAATTATCTCATGAAATAAAGCAAATTTCAGTCAAATTTGCCCATGAGACGAATGCTAAACATTAACACTCGTCTCATGGGCAAAAGGTGACTGAAATTTAATTCATATCATGAGATAACTGGCATGGGCTTCTTACCCGTCCATGGGCTTTTTACCCCGTCTTACCCCTACGGATTAGGGCAAATACGGACACGTGTGCCTATTTTTTCCTTCTTTCTTTTACTTATTTACGGATTGCGCATGGGATTTCCGCGTCTACCGTGTACGCGGCCTAAGTTTGGAAACAGCACACTGGCATACAACTGGCCAATAAACGGTGTGTTTTTGGTTGTTGTTGTTGTGTGTGGGTTTTGGGGGGAGGGGTTAAACGGGGGTTGTTTGTTAGTCCTGTTGTTAATGTATTCCTCCGTTCCTCAGGCAGCTCCGTGACGTTCCGCCTGACACGATCTTTAATTACTTTAAAGAGATTAATATTTTTCACTTGATGTAAGCTACTGTGATGTTTTTAATTCTAGACGTGTCGTGTTTTTAACTTGCTATGTTTTTTTGATTGATTAATCTCCCCGTGGTGATACCGGGGCGTCTTTCGTAAAAATAGTTCCCCCACCTTCTGGAAGTTCTGTGCTTGTAACTTCCTCTAATCTGCCACTCTCTTTGACTCTGCCTTTCCCCTTTGCTTTCTATCATCTGCTATCTTTCTGACTTATTGGCCCCATTCTCCTGCCTTTTTTCAAAAAAATCTTCCAAATAATGTTTCTCCCTTGAGCTCCTCTGAAATCGGAATGTGTCGGCTGTTCGCAGCGGGGAGACCAGTGAAAACTGAAAACCGGACACATACGTACCTTACCCATTGTGGCCATATGGCCTGGGAACGCAGAAGAAGAAAAAGAACATTGATTAATGTGTTTTTTAACAAAAGTATTTCAACACAAAAAACCTTTGATTTTGTTTTAACCTTGTGGGTTTATATCCCTGGTAAGATTTAACGCGGTGACAGCCGGCCCTGACATGGCCTTAGTTGTCGACGGGACTATAATTTTAATCTTAATCTTAACCCTTTCACCGCCAGCTATATTTCAGAGAACAAAAAAACATTACTTCCCAAAACTAACACAATAGGGTCTTTGGATAATAGACCCCAATTTGATGCCTTTTAGTGACATAGGTGTTAAATCACTCTGGTGCTAAAATGCGACTTTGGCGGTAAACGGGTTAATCTTAATCTCCTCAGGCAGCAGATCAGGAGACATGAGCGGCTCGGGGTCGACGGCGACGAGGGTCCGGTGCCCGGAGAACTCGCTGCCGTGCCGCAACTCCACCACCTGCTACCGGAGACTGTGGGCCTGCGACGGCATTAGGGACTGCCCCCTGGC
>JAGGCT020001586.1:0-22500 GCA_017654935.2 Phymorhynchus buccinoides
ACAAAGAGAATGATGAACTAAACACTGCACATTAACACAAAGAGACAATGATGAACATCACAACACTGCACATTAACACAAAGAGACAATGATGAACTCAAACACTGCACATTAACACAAAGAGACAATGATGAACTAAACACTGCACATTAACACAAAGAGACAATGATGACACATAAACACTGCACATTAACACAAAGAGACAATGATGAACTAAACACTGCACATTAACACAAAGAGACAATGATGAACTAAACACTGCACATTAACACAAAGAGACAATGAACTGAACTAAACACTGCACATTAACACAAAGAGACAATGATGAACATAAACACTGCACATTAACACAAAGAGACAATGATGAACTAAACACTGCACAACTAAACACTGCACATTAACACAAAGAGACAATGATGAACTAAACACATCACAACACTGCACATTAACACAAAGAGACAATGATGAACTAAACACTGCACATTAACACATTAAAAGAGACAATGATGAACTAAACACTGCACATTAACACAAAGAGACAATGATGAACTAAACACTGCACATTAACACAAAGAGACAATGATGAACTAAACACTGCACAAACACTGCACATTAACACAAAGAGACAATGATGAACTAAACACTGCACATTAACACAAAGAGACAATGATGAACTAAACACTGCACATTAACACAAAGAGACAATGATGAACTAAACACTGCACATTAACACAAAGAGACAATGATGAACTAAACACATCACAACACTGCACATTAACACAAAGAGACAATGATGAACTAAACACTGCACATTAACACAAAGAGACAATGATGAACTAAACACTGCACATTAACACAAAGAGACAATGATGAACTAAACACTGCACATTAACACAAAGAGACAATGATGAACTAAACACTGCACATTAACACAAAGAGACAATGAACTAAAACATCACAACACTGCACATTAACACAAAGAGACAATGATGAACTAAACACTGCACATTAACACAAAGAGACAATGATGAAACATCACAACACTGCACATTAACACAAAGAGACAATGATGAACTAAACACTACAACACTGCACATTAACACAAAGAGACAATGATGAACTAAACACTGCACATTAACACAAAGAGACAATGATGAACTAAACACATCACAACACTGCACATTAACACAAAGAGACAATGATGAACTAATCACAACTGCACATTAACACAAAGAGACAATGATGAACTAAACACTGCACATTAACACAAAGAGAGACAATGATGAACTAAACACTGCACATTAACACAAAGAGACAATGATGAACATCACAACACTGCACATTAACACAAAGAGACAATGATGAACTACATCACAACACTGCACATTAACACAAAGAGACAATGATGAACATCACAACACTGCACATTAACACAAAGAGACAATGATGAACTACATCACAACACTGCACATTAACACAAAGAGACAATGATGAACTAAACACATCACAACACTGCACATTAACACAAAGAGACAATGATGAACTAAATACAACACAACACTGCACATTAACACAAAGAGACAATGATGAACTAAACACTGCACATTAACACAAAGAGACAATGATGAACTAAACACATACAACACTGCACATTAACACAAAGAGACAATGATGAACTAAACACTGCACATTAACACAAAGAGACAATGATGAACTAAACACTGCACATTACTGCACAATTAACACAAAGAGACAATGATGAACTAAACACAACACAACACTGCACATTAACACAAAGAGACAATGATGAACTAAACACATCACAACACTGCACATTAACACAAAGAGACAATGATGAACTAAACACTGCACATTAACACAAAGAGACAATGATGAACTAAACAACAATGATGAACTACATCACAACACTGCACATTAACACAAAGAGACAATGATGAACTAAACACTGCACATTAACACAAAGAGACAATGATGAACTAAACACTGCACATTAACACAAAGAGACAATGATGAACTAAATACATCACAACACTGCACATTAACACAAAGAGACAATGATGAACTAAACACTGCACATTAACACAAAGAGACAATGATGAACTAAACAATTAACACAAAGAGACATGAACTAAACACTGCACATTAACACAAAGAGACAATGATGAACTAAACACTGCACATTAACACAAAGAGACAATGATGAACTAAACACTGCACATTAACACAAAGAGACAATGATGAACTAAACACTGCACATTAACACAAAGAGACAATGATGAACTAAACACTGCACATTAACACAAAGAGACAATGATGAACTAAACACACTGCACATTAACACAAAGAGACAATGATGAACTAAACACTGCACATTAACACAAAGAGACAATGATGAACTAAACACTGCACATTAACACAAAGAGACAATGATGAACTAAACACATACAACACTGCACATTAACACAAAGAGACAATGATGAACTAATCACACACACTGCACATTAACACAAAGAGACAATGATGAACTAAACACTGCACATTAACACAAAGAGACAATGATGAACTCACAACACTGCACATTAACACAAAGAGACAATGATGAACTAAACACTGCACATTAACACAAAGAGACAATGATGACTAAACACTAAACACTGCACATTAACACAAAGAGACAATGATGAACTAAACACTGCACATTAACACAAAGAGACAATGATGAACTAAACACTGCACATTAACACAAAGAGACAATGATGAACTAAACACTGCACATTAACACAAAGAGACAATGATGAACTAAACACATCACAACACTGCACATTAACACAAAGAGACAATGATGAACTAAACAAACACTGCACATTAACACAAAGAGACAATGATGAACTAAACACTGCACATTAACACAAAGAGACAATGAACTGAACTAAACACTGCACATTAACACAAAGAGACAATGATGAACTAAACACTGCACATTAACACAAAGAGACAATGATGAACTAAACACTGCACATTAACACAAAGAGACAATGATGAACTAAACACATCACAACACTGCACATTAACACAAAGAGACAATGATGAACTAAACACTGCACATTAACACAAAGAGACAATGATGAACTAAACACTGCACATTAACACAAAGAGACAATGATGAACTAAACACAGACACAACACTGCACATTAACACAAAGAGACAATGATGAACTAAACACATCACAACACTGCACATTAACACAAAGAGACAATGATGAACTAAAACATCACAACACTGCACATTAACACAAAGAGACAATGATGAACTCAAAACACTGCACATTAACACAAAGAGACAATGATGAACTAAATACAACACTGCACATTAACACAAAGAACACTGCACATTAACACAAAGAGACAATGATGAACTAAACACTGCACATTAACACAAAGAGACAATGTGAACTAAACACTGCACATTAACACAAAGAGACAATGATGAACTAAACACTGCACATTAACACAAAGAGACAAAATGAGACTGAACTAAACACATGAACTAAACACTGCACAACACAGACACTAAACACTGCACATTAACACAAAGAGACAATGATGAACTAAACACTGCACATTAACACAAAGAGACAATGATGAACTAAAACATCACAACACTGCACATTAACACAAAGAGACAATGATGAACTAAACACTGCACATTAACACAAAGAGACAATGATGAACTAAACACTGCACATTAACACAAAGAGACAATGATGAACTAAACACTGCACATTAACACAAAGAGACAATGATGAACTAAACACATCACAACACTGCACATTAACACAAAGAGACAATGATGAACTAAAACTGCACATTAACACTGCACAATAACACAAAGAGACAATGATGAACTAAACACTGCACATTAACACAAAGAGACAATGATGAACTGAACATCACAACACTGCACATTAACACAAAGAGACAAATGAACTAAACAACAACTAAACACTGCACATTAACACAAAGAGACAATGATGAACTACAACACTGCACATTAACACAAAGAGACAATGATGAACTAAACACATCACAACACTGCACATTAACACAAAGAGACAATGATGAACTAAACACATCACAACACTGCACATTAACACAAAGAGACAATGATGAACTAAAACATCACAACACTGCACATTAACACAAAGAGACAATGATGAACTAAACAACATCACAACACTGCACATTAACACAAAGAGACAATGAATGAACTGCACATTAACACAAAGAGACTACATCACAACACTGCACATTAACACAAAGAGACAATGATGAACTAAACACTGCACATTAACACAAAGAGACAATGATGAACTAAACACTGCACATTAACACAAAGAGACAATGATGAACTAAAAACTGCACATTAACACAAAGAGACAATGATGAACTAAACACTGCACATTAACACAAAGAGACAATGATGAACTAAACACTGCACATTAACACAAAGAGACAATGATGAACTAAACACATCACAACACTGCACATTAACACAAAGAGACAATGATGAACTAAACACTGCACATTAACACAAAGAGACAATGATGAACTAAACACATCACAACACTGCACATTAACACAAAGAGACAATGATGAACATAAACACTGCACATTAACACAAAGAGACAATGATGAACTAAACAAAGAGACAATGATGAACAACACTGCACATTAACACAAAGAGACAATGATGAACTAAAACACATCACAACACTGCACATTAACACAAAGAGACAATGATGAACTAAACACTGCACATTAACACAAAGAGACAATGATGAACTAAACACTGCACATTAACACAAAGAGACACTGCACATTAACACAAAGAGACAATGATGAACTAAACACTGCACATTAACACAAAGAGACAATGATGAACTAAACACTGCACATTAACACAAAGAGACAATGATGAACTAAACACTGCACATTAACACAAAGAGACAATGATGAACTAAATACATCACAACACTGCACATTAACACAAAGAGACAATGATGAACTAAACACATCACAACACTGCACATTAACACAAAGAGACAATGATGAACTAAACACATCACAACACTGCACATTAACACAAAGAGACAATGATGAACTAAACACTGCACATTAACACAAAGAGACAATGATGAACTAAACACTGCACATTAACACAAAGAGACAATGATGAACTAACATCACAACACTGCACATTAACACAAAGAGACAATGATGAACTAAACACATCACAACACTGCACATTAACACAAAGAGACAATGATGAACTAAACACTGCACATTAACACAAAGAGACAATGATGAACTAAACACTGCACATTAACACAAAGAGACAATGATGAACTAAACTGCACATTAACACAAAGAGACAATGATGAACTAAACACTGCACATTAACACAAAGAGACAATGATGAACTAAACACTGCACACACAAAGAGACAATGATGAACTAAACACTGCACATTAACACAAAGAGACAATGATGAACTAAACACTGCACATTAACACAAAGATGAACAACTGCACATTAACACAAAGAGACAATGATAACTAAACACTGCACATTAACACAAAGAGACAATGATGAACTAAACACTGCACATTAACACAAAGAGACAATGATGAACTGACATCACAACACTGCACATTAACACAAAGAGAGACAATGATGAACTAAACACTGCACATTAACACAAAGAGACAATGATGAACTACATCACAACACTGCACATTAACACAAAGAGACAATGATGAACTAAAACATCACAACACTGCACATTAACACAAAGAGACAATGATGACTCAAACACTGCAATTAACACAAAGAGACAATGATGAACTAAACACTGCACATTAACACAAAGAGACAATGATGAACTACACTGCACATTAACACAAAGAGACAATGATGAACTAAACACTGCACATTAACACAAAGAGACAATGATGAACTAAACACATCACAACACTGCACATTAACACAAAGAGACAATGATGAACTAAACACTGCACATTAACACAAAGAGACACATTCACAACACTGCACATTAACACAAAGAGACAATGATGAACTAAACACTGCATGAACATTAACACAAAGAGACAATGATGAAAACAAACACTGCACATTAACACAAAGAGACAATGATGACAATGATAAACACTGCACATTAACACAAAGAGACAATGATGAACTAAAACACACTGCACATTAACACAAAGAGACAATGATGAACTAAACACATCAAACACTGCACATTAACACAAAGAGACAATGATGAACTAAACACTGCACATTAACACAAAGAGACAAATGAACTAAAACATCACAACACTGCACATTAACACAAAGAGACAATGATGAACTAAAACATCACAACACTGCACATTAACACAAAGAGACAATGCACATTAACACAAAGAGACAATGATGAACTAAAACTCACAACACTGCACATTAACACAAAGAGACAATGATGAACTAAACACTGCACATTAACACAAAGAGACAATGATGAACTAAACATCACAACACTGCACATTAACACAAAGAGACAATGATGAACTAAACAAAGAGACAATGACTAAACACTGCACATTAACACAAAGAGACAATGATGAACTAACACAAAAAACTGCACATTAACATTAACACAAAGAGACAATGACTGAACTAAACACTGCACATTAACACAAAGAGACAATGATGAACTAAACTATCACAACACTGCACATTAACACAAAGAGACACAATGATGAACTAACACTGCACATTAACACAAAGAGACAATGATGAACTAAATACATCACAACACTGCACATTAACACAAAGAGACAATGATGAACTAAACACTGCACAAACACAAACAAAGACAATGATGAACTAAACACTGCACATTAACACAAAGAGACAATGATGAACTAAACACTGCACATTATTAACACAAAGAGACAATGATGATGAACTAAACACAAAGAGAAACACTGCACATTAACACAAAGAGACAATGATGAACTAAACACTGCACATTAACACAACACTGCACATTAACACAAAGAGACAATGATGAACTAAACTGCACATTAACACAACACTGCACATTAACACAAAGAGACAATGATGAACTAAAACATCACAACACTGCACATTAACACAAAGAGACAACTGAACACACTTTAACACAAAGAGACAATGAATGAACTAAACACTGCACATTAACACAAAGAGACAATGATGCAATTAACACAAAGAGACAATGATGAAACATCAAACACTGCACATTAACACAAAGAGACAATGATGAACTAAACACTGCACATTAACACAAAGAGACAATGATGAACTAAACACTGCACATTAACACAAAGAGACAATGATGAACTAAACACTGCACATTAACACAAAGAGACAATGATGAACTAAACACTGCACATTAACACAAAGAGACAATGATGAACTAAACACTGCACATTAACACAAAGAGACAATGATGAACTACTGCACATTAACACAAAGAGACACTCACATCACAACACTGCACATTAACACAAAGAGACAATGATGAACTAAACACTGCACATTAACACAAAGAGACAATGATGAACTAAACACTGCACATTAACACAAAGAGACAATGATGAACTAAACACTGCACATTAACACAAAGAGACAATGATGAACTAAACACTGCACATTAACACAAAGAGACAATGATGAACATCACAACACTGCACATTAACACAAAGAGACAATGATGAACTAAACACTGCACATTAACACAAAGAGACAATGATGAACTAAACACTGCACATTAACACAAAGAGACAATGATGAACTGAACTAAACACTGCACATTAACACAAAGAGACAATGATGAACTGAACTACAACTAAACACTGCACATTAACACAAAGAGACAAATGAATGAACTAAACACTGCACATTAACACAAAGAGACAATGATGAACTAACAACACTGCACATTAACACAAAGAGACAATGATGAACACTGCACATTTAACACAAAGAGACAATGCATGAACTAAACGACATTGCACATTGACACAAAGAGACAATGATGAACTAAACACTGCACATTAACACAAAGCACAATGATAACATCACAACACTGCACATTAACACAAAGAGACAATGATGAACTAAACACTGCACATTCAAAGAGACAATGATGAACTAAACACATCACAACACTGCACATTAACACAAAGAGACAATGATGAACTAAACACTGCACATTAACACAAAGAGACACATAAACACTGCACATTAACACAAAGAGACAATGATGAACTAAACACTGCACATTAACACAAAGAGACAATGATGAACTAAACAAACACTGCACATTAACACAAAGAGACAATGATGAACTAAACACTGCACATTAACACAAAGAGACAATGATGAACTAAACACTGCACATTAACACAAAGAGACAATGATGAACTAAACACTGCACATTAACACAAAGAGACAATGATGAACTAATCACACTGCACATTAACACAAAGAGACAATGATGAACTAAACACATCACAACACTGCACATTAACACAAAGAGACAATGATGAACTAAACACTGCACATTCACAACACTGCACATTAACACAAAGAGACAATGATGAACTAAACACTGCACATTAACACAAAGAGACAATGATGAATGAACTAAACACTGCACATTAACACAAAGAGACAATGATGAATGAACTAAACACTGCACATTAACACAAAGAGACAATGATGAACTAAAACACAACACTGCACATTAACACAAAGAGACAATGATGAACTACATCACAACACTGCACATTAACACAAAGAGACAATGATGAACTAAACACATCACAACACTGCACATTAACACAAAGAGACAATGATGAACTAAAACTAAACACTGCACATTAACACAAAGAGACAATGATGAACTAAACACTGCACATTAACACAAAGAGACAATGATGAACTAAACACTGCACATTAACACAAAGAGACAATGATGAACTAAAACATCACAACACTGCACATTAACACAAAGAGACAATGATGAACAATGATGAACTAAACACTGCACATTAACACAAAGAGACAATGATGAACTAAACACTGCACA
Source organism: Phymorhynchus buccinoides (assembly GCA_017654935.2). Lineage (NCBI taxonomy): Eukaryota > Metazoa > Mollusca > Gastropoda > Neogastropoda > Raphitomidae > Phymorhynchus > Phymorhynchus buccinoides. Next base: position 9,221 of record JAGGCT020001586.1, read on the forward strand.
TTAACACAAAGAGACAATGATGAACTAAAGACATCACAACACTGCACATTAACACAAAGAGACAATGATGAACTAAACACTGCACATTAACACAAAGAGACAATGATGAACTACAACACTGCACATTAACACAAAGAGACAATGATGAACTAAACACATCACAACACTGCACATTAACACAAAGAGACAATGATGAACTAAAATACATCACAACACTGCACATTAACACAAAGAGACAATGATGAACTAAACACTGCACATTAACACAAAGAGACAATGATGAACTAAACACTGCACATTAACACAAAGAGACAATGATGAACTACAACACTGCACATTAACACAAAGAGACAATGATGAACTAAACACTGCACATTAACACAAAGAGACAATGATGAACTAAACATGCACATTAACACAAAGAGACAATGATTGAACACAAACTGCACATTAACACAAAGAGACAATGATGAACACAACACTGCACATTAACACAAAGAGACAATGATGAACTAAACACTGCACATTAACACAAAGAGACAATGATGAACTAAACACTGCACATTAACACAAAGAGACAATGATGAACTAAACACAACACAACACTGCACATTAACACAAAGAGACAATGATGAACTAAACACTGCACATTAACACAAAGAGACAATGATGAACACAAAGAGACAATGATGAACTAAACACTGCACATTAACACAAAGAGACAATGATGAACTAAACACTGCACATTAACACAAAGAGACAATGATGAACTAAACACTGCACATTAACACAAAGAGACAATGATGAACTAAACACTGCACATTAACACAAAGAGACAATGATGAACTAAACACTGCACATTAACACAAAGAGACAATGATGAACTAAACACTGCACATTAACACAAAGAGACAATGATGAACTAAACACTGCACATTAACACAAAGAGACAATGATGAACTAAAACATGAACTAAACACTGCACATTAACACAAAGAGACAATGATGAACTAAACACTGCACATTAACACAAAGCACATGAACTAAACACACAAATGATGAACTAAACACAACTAAACACTGCACATTAACACAAAGAGACAATGATGAACTAAACACTGCACATTAACACAAAGAGACAATGATGAACTAAACACTGCACATTAACACAAAGAGACAAACACTGCACATTAACACAAAGAGACAATGATGAACTAAACACTGCACATTAACACAAAGAGACAATGATGAACTAAAACATACAACACTGCACATTAACACAAAGAGACAATGATGAACATCAAACACTGCACATTAACACAAAGAGACAATGATGAACTAAACACTGCACATTAACACAAAGAGACAATGATGAACTAAACACTGCACATCACAACACTGCACATTAACACAAAGAGACAATGATTAACTAAAACAATAAACACTGCACATTAACACAAAGAGACAATGATGAACTAAACACTGCACATTAACACAAAGAGACAATGATGAACTAAACACTGCACATTAACACAAAGAGACAATGATGAACTAAACACATCACAACACTGCACATTAACACAAAGAGACAATGATGAACTAAACACATCACAACACTGCACATTAACACAAAGAGACAATGATGAACTAAACACATCACAACACTGCACATTAACACAAAGAGACAATGATGAACTAAACACTGCAACACTGCACATTAACACAACAATGATGAACTAAACTACATCACAACACTGCACATTAACACAAAGAGACAATGATGAACTCACAACACTGCACATTAACACAAAGAGACAATGATGAACTAAACACTGCACATTAACACAAAGAGACAATGATGAACTAAACACTGCACATTAACACAAAGAGACAATGATGAACTAAAACACTGCACATTAACACAAAGAGACAATGATGAACTAAACACTGCACATTAACACAAAGAGACAATGATGAAACACATCACAACACTGCACATTAACACAAAGAGACAATGATGAACTAAACACTGCACATTAACACAAAGAGACAATGATGAACTAAACACTGCACATTAACACAAAGAGACAAATGAACTGACACTAAACACTGCACATTAACACAAAGAGACAATGATGAACTAAACACTGCACATTAACACAAAGAGACAATGATGAACTAAAACATCACAACACTGCACATTAACACAAAGAGACAATGATGAACTAAACACTGCACATTAACACAAAGAGACAATGATGAACTAAACACTGCACATTAACACAAAGATGAACTAAACACTGCACATTAACACAAAGAGACAATGATGAACTAAACACTGCACATTAACACAAAGAGACAATGATGAACTAAACACTGCACATTAACACAAAGAGACAATGATGAACTAAACACTGCACATTAACACAAAGAGACAATGATGAACTAAACACTGCACATTAACACAAAGAGACAATGAATGAACTAAACACTGCACATTAAACACACAAAGAGACAATGATGAACTAAACACTGCACATTAACACAAAGAGACAATGATGAACTAAACACATCACAACACTGCACATTAACACAAAGAGACAATGAACTAAACACTGCACATTAACAACAATAAACACTGCACATTAACACAAAGAGACAATGATGAACTAAACACTGCACATTAACACAAAGAGACATGATGAATGAACTAACAAACACTGCACATTAACACAAAGAGACAATGATGAACTAAACACTGCACATTAACACAAAGAGACAATGATGAACTAAACACTGCACATTAACACAAAGAGACAATGATGAACTAAAACTAAACACTGCACATTAACACAAAGAGACAATGATGAACTAAACACATCACAACACTGCACATTAACACAAAGAGACAATGATGAACTAAACACTGCACATTAACACAAAGAGACAATGATGAACTAAACACATCACAACACTGCACATTAACACAAAGAGACAATGATGAACTAAACACATCACAACACTGCACATTAACACAAAGAGACAATGATGAACTAAACACTAAACACATTAACACAAAGAGACAATGATGAACTAAACACTGCACATTAACACAAAGAGACAATGATGAACTAAACACTGCACATTAACACAAAGAGACAATGATGAACTAAACACATCACAACACTGCACATTAACACAAAGAGACAATGATGAACTAAACACTGCACATTAACACAAAGAGACAATGATGAACTAAACACTGCACATTAACACAAAGAGACAATGATGAACTAAACACATCACAACACTGCACATTAACACAAAGAGACAATGATGAACTAAACACTGCACATTAACACAAAGAGACAATGATGAACTAAACACTGCACATTAACACAAAGAGACAATGATGAACTAAACACTGCACATTAACACAAAGAGACAATGATGAACTAAACACATCACAACACTGCACATTAACACAAAGAGACAATGATGAACTAAACACTGCACATTAACACAAAGAGACAATGATGAACTAAACACTGCACATTAACACAAAGAGACAATGATGAACTAAACACTGCACATTAAACAAAGAGACAATGATGAATAAACACTGCACATTAACACAAAGAGACAATGATGAACTACAACACTGCACATTAACACAAAGAGACAATGATGAACTAAACACTGCACATTAACACAAAGAGACACTCACAACACTGCACATTAACACAAAGAGACAATAACACAATGAACTAAACACTGCACATTAACACAAAGAGACAATGATGAACTAAACACATCACAACACTGCACATTAACACAAAGAGACAATGATGAACTAAATACATCACAACACTGCACATTAACACAAAGAGACAATGATGAACTAAATACATCACAACACTGCACATTAACACAAAGAGACAATGGTGAACTAAACACTGCACATTAACACAAAGAGACAATGATGAACTAAAAACACCCCAACACTCCACATTAAAGGGCCACCCTGGCGGATGAGTTATTGCAAGAAACACGTCGAGATCACCAGAAAGACAGCCTTTTCAAGAAACACTCACTTTGCACTGATTTCCTATAAATTAAGCCGCAAAAAAAGGCGATTCCTCCTTGGCGGAGATAGTAGCCATTATGGATGGAGTGGGTGGAGGACACTCATTGTGGTTGGAGCGTTTTCTTTTTTTGTAGTGCAGTAAAAGAAAAATTGGAGCTATTTCCTTTGTTGCGAGCGAAACTCCTTTAGATCAACTGTATAACATTTTTAAAAAGAAAGAAAAAAAAAGGCTTGCATTGAGAAAATGTCGTGCAAACGATTTGTCGGCCATTCGAAAAGAAGTGGCACACGCCTTCTCTTTGGATAAAAGAATTTGACTTCCAGCACCTCCGCCAAGGAGGAATCGCCGATTAGACAGTTTGATGTCTATGAAACCAGAGCAAAGTGAGTGTTGCAATCTCTGTAAAGGGTGTTTTTCAGGTGATATCGACGCGTTTCTTGCAAAAACTCATCCGCCCGGGTCCACCTTTAACACAAAGAGACAATGATGAACTAAATACATCACAACACTGCACATTAACACAAAGAGACAAATGAACTAAACACTGCACATTAACACAAAGAGACAAATGCACATTAACACAAAGATGAACTAAACACTGCACATTAACACAAAGAGACAATGATGAACTAAACACTGCACATTAACACAAAGAGACAATGATGAACTAAACACTGCACATTAACACAAAGAGACAATGATGAACTAAATACATCACAACACTGCACATTAACACAAAGAGACAATGATGAACTAAACACTGCACATTAACACAAAGAGACAATGATGAACTAAACACTGCACATTAACACAAAGAGACAATGATGAACTAAACACTGCACATTAACACAAAGAGACAATGATGAACACAACACTGCACATTAACACAAAGAGACAATGATGAACTAAACACTGCACATTAACACAAAGAGACAATGATGAACTAAACACATCACAACACTGCACATTAACACAAAGAGACAATGATGAACTAAACACTGCACATTAACACAAAGAGACAATGATGAACTAAACACTGCACATTAACACAAAGAGACAATGAACTGAACTAAACACTGCACATTAACACAAAGAGACAATGATGAACTAAACACTGCACATTAACACAAAGAGACAATGATGAACTAAATACATCACAACACTGCACATTAACACAAAGAGACAATGATGAACTAAACACATCACAACACTGCACATTAACACAAAGAGACAATGATGAACTAAACACTGCACATTAACACAAAGAGACAATGATGAACTAAACACTGCACATTAACACAAAGAGACAATGATGAACTAAAACATCACAACACTGCACATTAACACAAAGAGACAATGATGAACTAAACACTGCACATTAACACAAAGAGACAATGATGAACTAAACACTGCACATTAACACAAAGAGACAATGATGAACATCACAACACTGCACATTAACACAAAGAGACAATGATGAACTAAACACATCACAACACTGCACATTAACACAAAGAGACAATGATGAACTAACAAACACTGCACTAACACAACTGCACATTAACACAAAGAACAATGAACAACTAAACACTGCACATTAACACAAAGAGACAATGATGAACTAAACACTGCACATTAACACAAAGAGACAATGATGAACTAAACACTGCACATTAACACAAAGAGACAATGATGAACAATGATGAACTAAACACAATGATGAACTAAACACTGCACATTAACACAAAGAGACAATGATGAACTAAACACATCACAACACTGCACATTAACACAAAGAGACAATGATGAACTAAACACTGCACATTAACACAAAGAGACAATGATGAACTAAACACTGCACATTAACACAAAGAGACAATGATGAACTAAACACTGCACATTAACACAAAGAGACAATGATGAACTAAACACTGCACATTAACACAAAGAGACAATGATGAACTAAACACTGCACATTAACACAAAGAGACAATGATGAACTAAACACTGCACATTAACACAAAGAGACAATGATGAACTAAATACATCACAACACTGCACATTAACACAAAGAGACAGTGATTAAACAATAAACCAAGTTTTTAAAAAAAGTAAGGGAGTGTCGACGATCTGAGATTTTGCACATGCGCAGCAACCAACTCAGATCGGGGGGGGGGGGACTCAGATCGTTTCACCGATGGTCGCCATCTTTGATTGGTTATTACATTGCTGGCATATTATATTGAGGCGATTTCTTTACCTTTCGTTGGCTGCGGACGTCAACCCTTTTCAAATTAGGATTGTATAGTAATTATTAGGTACTGTTGATGTCAGACAGCGGACGAAATAATGAAAGTGGAGAAACTTGGATGGGTATGTGGGAGGGAGAGACACGAACTTGAAGAAGGCAGACATGCAGATTGGCATTGATTGCAATTTGATGATTTCTTTGTTCTTTGTTGTTTGTGTATGGCAACCCCTTTCAAATGATTAGGAAATATGGGAAGACGGGGTAAAAAGCCCATGGGCGGGAAAGAAGCCCATGCCAATTATCTCATGAAATGAAGCAAATTTCAGTCACATTGTGCCCATGAGACGAGTGTTAATGTTTAGCATTCGTCTCATGGGCAAATTTGACTGAAATTTGACATGGGCTTTTTACCCCGTCTTCCCCTAATCATTGATTGAGTCATACGCCGAACGAGAAGAATGAACATGCAGAAATCTGGATGGCAAGGGAAGGAAAGGGAGAAGGGAGAGGCAATATCTATGGCCAGATTGTCATTTATTGCTATTTGATGATTTTTTATTTTCCCCTGCAACATTTTCTACCTCCCTCATTTTCCACGTTAATCAATGGAGTGTCAGGTGTTCCAACCAACATAGGAAAAATAAAAAAATACTTTTTTTTAAAATGTAATTCACCTCAGTTGGCGACTTCAGGCCCAGTTGTAGTTTATACCCCCCCCCCTCCTGTTTACGGCTCTCCGTCTCAAAGTGTGCTCCTTTCAGCTGTAAAGTGAAGCAAATTTCAGCACATTGTGTATTCAGCGAGTCGCACCCCCCCCCCCCCCCCCCCTCCTGTTTACGGCTCTCCGTCTCAAAGTGTGCTCCTTTCAGCTGTAGTTTATACCCCCCCCCCTCCTGTTTACGGCTCTCCGTCTCAAAGTGTGCTCCTTTCAGCTGTAGTTTATACCCCCCCCCCTCCTGTTTACGGCTCTCCGTCTCAAAGTGTGCTCCTTTCAGCTGTAGTTTATACCCCCCCCCCTCCTGTTTACGGCTCTCCGTCTCAAAGTGTGCTCCTTTCAGCTGTAGTTTATACCCCCCCCCCTCCTGTTTACGGCTCTCCGTCTCAAAGTGTGCTCCTTTCAGCTGTAGTTTATACCCCCCCCCCTCCTGTTTACGGCTCTCCGTCTCAAAGTGTGCTCCTTTCAGCTGTAGTTTATACCCCCCCCCCTCCTGTTTACGGCTCTCCGTCTCAAAGTGTGCTCCTTTCAGCTGTAGTTTATACCCCCCCCCCTCCTGTTTACGGCTCTCCGTCTCAAAGTGTGCTCCTTTCAGCTGTAGTTTATACCCCCCCCCCTCCTGTTTACGGCTCTCCGTCTCAAAGTGTGCTCCTTTCAGCTGTAGTTTATACCCCCCCCCCTCCTGTTTACGGCTCTCCGTCTCAAAGTGTGCTCCTTTCAGCTGTAGTTTATACCCCCCCCCCTCCTGTTTACGGCTCTCCGTCTCAAAGTGTGCTCCTTTCAGCTGTAGTTTATACCCCCCCCCCTCCTGTTTACGGCTCTCCGTCTCAAAGTGTGCTCCTTTCAGCTGTAGTTTATACCCCCCCCCCTCCTGTTTACGGCTCTCCGTCTCAAAGTGTGCTCCTTTCAGCTGTATCACAATGACCCCAGACTGACCTTGACTCTTGCCCTTTCCCGTGGACAGCAAAAAGTTGCTTCTCAGTTTAAAGAAATGGTCAATGCACAAATGTGATGGGGGTGTCTAACACTACCGCAGTGTTTCACCCGGTTCTGCACCTAGAGAAACAAAAACATACTCCACTTCTCCATTATAGTGGTAGAGGAGAAAAAAGGAACAAGAAAAAGGTGGAGAATAAAGCCAGTGTGTGTGTGTCTCCGTGTGTGCGTGTCCGTGTGTCTGTGTGTCTCCGTGTGTGTGTCTCCGTGTGTGTGTCTCCGTGTGTCTGTGTGTCTCTGTGTGTGTGTCTCCGTGTGTGTGTCTGTGTGTCTCCGTGTCTGTGTGTCTGTGTGTCTCCGTGTGTGTGTGTCTGTGTGTGTGTGTCTGTGTGTGTGTGTCTCTGTGTGTGCGTGTGTGTGTGTCTGTGTGTCTGTGTCTCCGTGTGTGTGTCTCCGTGTGTGCGTGTCTGTGTGTCTCCGTGTGTGCGTGTCTGTGTGTCTCCGTGTGTGCGTGTCTGTGTGTCTCCGTGTGTGCGTGTCTGTGTGTCTGTGTGTGCGTTAATATTGCGCAACCGGTATTGAGTTTATGCATGTGCGATGAATCACTAGCTAAAAAAGCAGACACAAAGCTCGCACGCATACACATATGTGCGCGCATGCTCACGCGCGAACACATGCAAAGCATGCATACTCACGCACGCACATATACGCGCGCTCGCACACACTAATACACACAAACACATACTCGCGCCCTCACACACACACACACACACACACACACACACACACACACACACACACACACACACACACACACACACACACACACACACACACACACACACACACACACACACACACACACACACACACACACACACACCACCACCACCAACACCACCAACAACAACAACAACAACAACAACAACAACAACAACATACAGTATTTATACGGCGCTAAATCTTGATAGAAATCAAATCGAAGCGCACACACACGTTATCATTCATAACGCATTTAAACAAAGATAACATACACAGACGTTTGAGAAATGGTCCTAAAGGCAAGAAAGAGGAGGGGAAAAGAGAAAGAGCTTCAATGACGGGGAAACAGGTGGGTTTTTAAGTTTGATTTGAAAGCAGAGATGGTCGGTCGCTGACGGAGGGAGAGATGAAGTTTGTTCCAGGAGGTTGGTCCTGAATTTGATGATATTGAAGAGGGCTAACATGATCAAACTTTTTCTTCCTGAGGACAAGACGAGCAGCTGTGTTTTGAATACGCTGGAGACAAGATAGAGAAGAGACTGACAGACCGGAAAGAAGAGCATTACAGTAGTCACGACGAGATAGGATAAGGGAAGTAACAAGCTTTGCTGTAGCTTCATCGGAGATATATTTGCGAATAGAGCCAATACGACGGATTTGATGGTAGCAGGACTGACAGGTCTGAGTCAGAAAACTCTGCATTGAAAGTGTATTGTCCAGAGAGACACCTAAGTTTTTGACAGTCAGAGAGAGGAATGATATTGCTACCCAGCTGTATTGACTCGATGGAAACAGAGGCTACTTTTTTTCGTGTTCCTACAAGCATTGCGTCGGTTTTTTCACCATTTAATTGAAGTTTGTTTTGAATCATCCTGTTCTGGATATCAGTATATCAGTTGTTAGTTTCTGAAAGAATGGAATCTAGATCTTCAGGGGTTGTGCTGTTAGGGAGCTGTGAGTCATCTGCGTAGAAGTGATGTTTCATGTTGTACTGGTCGATGATATTGGCGAGAGGTGAAGCATACAAAGTAAACAAGACAGGACCTAGTACAGACCCCTGAGGGACTCCACAAGAAAGCCTAACCTGTTCAGACTGACGACCATTGACAAGAACTGATTGAAAACGATCAGAAAGGTAAGAGGAAAACCAAGAAAGAGCAGAGCCCTTAATTCCAAAAGTATATGTTCAAGACGAGACAGAAGAATGGAGTGGTCTATGGTATCAAAGGCAGCAGAGAGATCAAGAAGTGTCAAAAGAGAGATTTGACCAGATTCAGAAGCAAGTAAGAGGTCATTGACGATTTGAACTAGGGCTGTTTCAGTACTGTGGTTGACTCTATAGGTGGACTGATAAGGATGATGGAGATTGTTTGAAGAGAGATGACCGTTCAATTGTTTCAGTACAGTCTTCTCAAGGAGTTTGGGGAGAAAGGGGAGGTTTGATACAGGTCTGTAGTGCTTTCAGACTATTGGGATCCAGATTGTTTTTCTTGAGAAGGGGCCTTACAATAGCGGTTTTGAAAGCAGAGGGGAATACGCCTGAAACTGAAGAAGAATTGATGATGGTGGTGATTGATGGCAGAAGGTGGTGATAGATTTGTGAGAACTGAGAGGCTGGGATGGGGTCAAGATCATAGGATTTAAAATGTATTTATTTCACACACACACACACACACACACACACACACACACACACACACACACACACACACACACACACACACACATTTGTTTTATTGATATTATACAGTTTGTAGACCGTGTGTGACAGTGAGTTTTTGTGTTTGGCTGCAAAAAGGTAGTGTAAGTCTGACTGCGTAATTGTTTTGCTTTGATGGATCGCGGTTTTCTCATAAATTGATCATTAAGTTTTAATACATAATTATGACGGTGTAACAATCGTCACAGGTCACTGTCCTACTTTTGTACAAGTTGTGCGTTGCACGTGCGTGTATCAGCTGACTAGCTCAGTGTTGACCTACATTCCAACAACGTAGCGTAAAATCATTGCACGTGCACGTGGGGAAGGGAACTGCCAACATGCGTGCGTGAATATATGTGTTACGTTCTGTGTTTTTAATATGCAAGATGACCGAGCAAATTTCGATATCAAAGCCATGTAAAAATGAAGAACTCCAAAGTGGAAAGAAACTTATCCAGACAGCTGATGTTATACAGGAGCGGTTTTGCCTTACTCTACCGTTACTCAGCCATCTCCGACAGCTCCGTCAGACTGCATGTGACTGACTCTGACAAAAACGACCATGTATGCGCGTTTATATGTATGTTGTGTGGGCGTAGGCCATGTGTGTGTGAGCATATGTGCGTACATTCTCATGCCTGCGTACGTGTGTTTTGGAAAGGTCCATGATTTGCCACACATGATAAGTCATTCTGCTTGTTGTTATTATCATACGAAAGGTCCATGATTTGCCACACATGATAAGTCATTCTGCTTGTTGTTATTATCATACGAAAGGTCCATGATGTGCCACACATGATAAGTCATTCTGCTTGTTGTTATTATCATACGAAAGGTCCATGATGTGCCACACATGATAAGTCATTCTGCTTGTTGTTATTATCATACGAAAGGTCCATGATGTGCCACACATGATAAGTCATTCTGCTTGTTGTTATTATCATACGAAAGGTCCATGATTTGCCACACATGATAAGTCATTCTGCTTGTTGTTATTATCATACGAAAGGTCCATGATTTGCCACACATGATAAGTCATTCTGCTTGTTGTTATTATCATACGAAAGGTCCATGATGTGCCACACATGATAAGTCATTCTGCTTGTTGTTATTATCATACGAAAGGTCCATGATGTGCCACACATGATAAGTCATTCTGCTTGTTGTTATTATCATACGAAAGGTCCATGATTTGCCACACATGATAAGTCATTCTGCTTGTTGTTATTATCATACGAAAGGTCCATGATGTGCCACACATGATAAGTCATTCTGCTTGTTGTTATTATCATACGAAAGGTCCATGATGTGCCACACATGATAAGTCATTCTGCTTGTTGTTATTATCATACGAAAGGTCCATGATGTGCCACACATGATAAGTCATTCTGCTTGTTGTTATTATCATACGAAAGGTCCATGATTTGCCACACATGATAAGTCATTCTGCTTGTTGTTATTATCATACGAAAAGTCCATGATTTGCCAAAAATGATAAGTCATTCTGCTTATTGTTATTATCATACGAAAGCCGAGAATGCTAGTTTTTTGTCTGTTTTTTTCTGTATCTAGTTCTAAGTACAAAATTATCTAGATGTTGGTTTTGTGTAGTTATACCAGTCCTAACTCCTTTTTTGTCTTTTACCTAATACATACATGACTTGTTACGATCTATAGATACTATCAACATTGCATACTTATAATGTTACATGTCGTCTGTTAGCTCACATGTGAGGTTACAAGTATCCATGTACTACGTTCATGCTGATGGTCTTGTATTTTATTTTATTTTATTTCTTTTTTTGTTAAACATGTTTTGCTGGACGGGTGAATGTTTGCCGATGTTTTGTAGATGTAAGGAAAGAGAAAGACGGTAGTGTGTGTATGTGGGGGGGGGGGGGGTGTCTGTGCGCGTGTGTGCGTGCATGTATATATATATATGTGTGTAGGGGTGGGGGGCGCGTGCGTGCATGGGTAGGTAGGGGTTGTGAGTGGAAGGTGAACGGGTGTAGCGTTTTTGTTTTCTTCTCCACGGATAAACCGGACCAAAGGACTTGGATTGTGCTGCTATGCCCTATGTCGGTTGAACAGTGTGAACTAGGGTTAGGGTTAGGGTTTTTGTTTTCTACTCCACGGATAAACCGGACCAAAGGACTTGGATTGTGCTGCTTGGATTGTGCTGCTGTGCCCTATATCGGTTGAACAGTGTGAACTAGGGTTAGGGTTAGGGTTTTTGTTTTCTACTCCACGGATAAACCGAACCAAAGGACTTGGATTGTGCTGCTGTGCCCTATATCGGTTGAACAGTGTGAACTAGGGTTAGGGTTAGGGTTTTTGTTTTCTACTCCACGGATAAACCGGACCAAAGGACTTGGATTGTGCTGCTGTGCACTATATCGGTTGAACAGTGTGAACTTGAAGCTGGTTTTGTGTAGTTGATGCTTTTTTTCCTTTGTTTGTTTTTCTTTCTATGTCACGTTTTACCAGTGGCCAATTTCGTGATCGTTTCTTAAATTGTGCCTTTACATCGGAAGTTTTGAAGTTATATTTTCTTGGTAAATATTCTTCTTTCCCCTCTTTCTCTGAACCTAGTTTCAAACATAATTATACGGTGCTAACTGTGTGTGGATTAGGTGTGTGTGTGATTTCATATTTGCTGTGAAATTATTGTTTGCTTTTTTGTGATTGTAACCTATTGATTTTTCTAAGCTTTGCTCTGTTATTCTTTTTGTTACACTGGTTAGGTAATATATACCATACCAGAGTCTAGTTATAATATATCTAAATAGATTGATATTCCTTGGAAGTTGTATTGTATAGTCAAAT